>JAGFNQ010006486.1:89923-140992 GCA_024364735.1 Boesenbergia rotunda
GGAGAATTGCTTGGTTAATACATACCGATGTATGTGGACCAATGTCAACTCTAGCACAAGGAGGCTATAGCTACTTCATCACCTTTATCGATGATCACTCACGATTCGGGTATGTTTTCTTGATGAACACAAATCTGAAGCTTTTGAGAAATTCAAAGAGTTCAGAAATGAAGTAGAGAAACAGCTTGGCAAAAGTATTAAGATACTTCGATCCGATCGAGGTGGTGAATACTTAAGTCAAGAGTTTCAAGATTATCTAAGGGACAATGGGATATTGTCCCAATGGACTCCGCCGTATACACCACAGCATAATGGTGTATCTGAGAGGCGCAACCGATCCTTGATGGACATGGTTAGGTCTATGATGAATCATGCAACTCTTCCAAAATCCTTTTGGGGCTATGCACTTAAGACAGCTGTTTACTTGCTAAACAGAGTCCCGACCAAGGTAGTCTCTACTACTCCATATGAGATCTGGAATAGTAAGAAACCTCACTTAACTCACCTTAAGATATGGGGTTGTCCTGCTTATGTGAAGCGGTTGTATCAGACAAATTGGATGCTAAGTCTGATAAATGTCTATTTATTGGATACCCTAAGGAAACGAAGGGTTACCAATTCTATCATCCCTTGGAACAAAAGGTGTTTGTTTCAAGGCATGCTGTATTTCTAGAGAAAGAGTTTCTTTTACAAGAAAACAGTGGGAGTGGCATTGAGCTTGATGAAGTTCAAGAAACTCCAATAGACATTACAGAGACACCTAGTCTAGACCCACAACCGAGAACTCATAGTGATGAGCTATCAGTTGAACCTAAAACTACAGCACCTCTTCGTAGGTCTGATAGGACACGCAACATTCCAGAGAGATACGGATTTCTCGTAAGTGAATCGAACGACGTGTTGCTCATTCGTGATGACGAACCTATCAGTTATGAAGAAGTTCTGAAAAGTTCAGAAAGGGACAAATGGCTTGAGGCCATGAAGTCGGAAATGGATTCCATGTACGAAAATCAAGTATGGGACTTGGTTAACCCACCTGAAGGGATCAAACCCATAGGGTGCAAGTGAGTTTTCAAGAAGAAAACCGACATGGAAGGTAATTATGCTTAAATCCATTCGGATACTCCTAGCCATAGCAGCTCATTGTGATTATGAGATATGGCAAAAGGATGTGAAAACAGCTTTCCTTAATGGAAACCTACTTGAGGACGTATACATGATACAACCTGAAGGTTTCACATCGGTTGATAAAACCAAAGTATGCAAGCTTCGACGATCCATATATGGACTGAAGCAAGCATCCAGGAGCTGGGACATCCGTTTTGATGAGATAATCAATGAGTTTGATTTCTCACAAAATCCGGACGAACCTTGTGTGTACAAGAAGGTTAGTGGGAGTGCGGTCGTATTCCTAATACTATATGTCGATGACATATTACTTATAGGAAATGATTTATCAGTTTTACAGACAGTTGAAATTTGGTTGTCCAAAACTTTCTCCATGAAAGACCTGGGAGAAGCAACCTATATCCTTGGGATTAGAATCTATAGTGATAGATCAAAACGGTTGTTTGGTCTTTCGCAGTATACATATATAGACTGAGTGCTAAAAGGGTTTAGCATGTCGGAATCCAAGAAAGGTTACATTCCCATCAGGCATGGGATCAACCTTTCAAAGTCTATGTGTCCGCGCACAGAAGACGAGAGGATTTGCATGAATAAGATTCCCTATGCATCCGCAATAGGATCTATCATGTATGTTATGTTATGTACAAGGCCCGATGTATCATATGCTTTAAGCGTCACAAGCAGATACCAGTCGGATCTAGGAATGGATCATTCGGCGGCTGTCAAGACAATCCTTAAGTACTTAAGAAGAACAAAGGATGTGTTCCTAATATATGGGGAAGGAGATATGGAAATACGTGGGTATACAGATGCCAGTTTCCAGACAGATAAGGATGACTCCAAATCGAAGTCTGGATACGTATTTACTTTGAATGGAAGCGCAGTAAGTTGGAAAAGTTCCAAACAAGACACCGTAGCGGATTATACCACGGAAGCAGTTTGGATCAAGAAGTTTGTCTCGAAACTTGATGAGGTTCCAACCATTGATGGTGCAGTGCCGGTTTACTGCGACAACAATGGAGCTATTGCACAAGCAAAGGAACCATGGTCTCATCAACGATCCAAACACGTGCTTCGCCGCTATCATCTGATCAGAGAGATTATATGTAGGAATGACATACAAATTGAGAAAATTGCCACTGAAAGGAATTTAGCGGATCCTTTAACTAAGGCCTTGCCTCAAAACAAGTTTGAGGGTCATGTTAGAGCCTGTGGTATTGGATACCGTAGCGATTGGCATTAGGCCAAGTGGGAGTTTGTTAGTGATATGAGAGAAGTGTCCTAAGGCAATCGCCTTATGATGTAAACATTTATATTAATAAATGATAATTCACTATTTGAGTATACATGTTTTGTGTATTTGATTGGGATCTTAAACTCATCTACTGAATGTCCGCAATACAACTCACAGCATAAGAGAATTTGTGATGGGATCACAACTAGTGATTATCTCTAATGTGCAATTGTGAAGTATTGAAATTATCCCTAGTCGATGAATTGATAAAAACGGACACTATCAATTCTGTTGAGACTAGCATGAGTTATTCTCTAATCAGCTGATTCTCACTGGCTGGTGACATTGGGATGTCCGGAGATAAACATGGATGCTAGTTAATAGAACTAGTTCATTGGAGTGACTAGCTGTAAAACTTCATATGGTTATCTATATAGATATGTCAATGAAGTTCTTACTGCGGCTTAAGTGCGATGTTTCTTTGACTTGCGGTGTTCAAGTCATCTTGGTCATGGAGACTTATACTTTAACATCTTAAGCAAGCATCTCCAAGGAGGTGTGGACCCAGGATGATTGGGTATGAGCCGAAATGCCCGAAGATGTTTGAACAGCCTACGAAGGATTCACCACTCCTTGCGAGGAGATGTACACCCAGGCCTATCGTCGGATTGTTACTCAAAAACCTCTGGCCAGAGTATATCATGTTTAGAGTGCGAGTCTCTTACATGAGAGTAATTAGAAATCCAAAGGACGAGAAAGACACTACTTGGGCTAGGTGTGACGTAGTCAGCCTAGTGGGGACTGACACCATAGACCGTGTCCTGAACCAAGTGGGTATAAGGTGGTGAAGGGAATGAGGCACGATTCATTAGAGCTGCTGAAGGGTTTCAGAATAATTTCTTCTGAGGTCAAACCGTTGATCTTTCGATTAATTGGGGATCATGATGTACTACTAGGTGCCACTCATGATCGTTCTATAATTAGTTAATTATAGACGGCCAACATAAATCGAAAGCCTATTTAGTCACACGCACTATGAGTAATCCGATGGATTTAAAACGAGTTAAAAATTGGATTTTCCGATCAAGAGAAATAAGTCGAATCTGAGTTAGTCAGAGGCGCAATGGAAGCTAAAAATGGCTAAGTCTTTTGAAGGCTTTTTGGGCGAATTAAATGAGTTTGATTCGCGGCGGTTCGGGTTGGTTTGGCCGGCCAAAGAGGGTGTCAAAACCCCCTTTGGTGGCCGGCCACAATAAGAGGAGAAAACCAATTAATTTTGGTTTAATTAATAAAATAAATCTAGTGCGATTTATTTTATAAATTATGGAGAAATAAATTTGTATAAAGAAATTTATATAAATAAAATTTATAGAAATTTATTCTTTTATGGAAGATTAAAATAATCCATGAATTGGTTTATTTTAATTTTATAAAATCAATTATGAATTGATTTTTCCATAATAAGAAAGTTTATAAATTTCTTATAAAATTTATTCCATAATTTAAAGAGAAGAAGAATTAGTTTTATTATAAATTGGTTTATAATAAAGACTTGGTTTAAACGGAATAATTAATAAGAAAATTTATAAGATAAATTTCTTATAACTAATTCTGTTAATTCCGTTAATTCGGTTTAGAGAGAGACTTAGCAAAGGAGTTGCTACTATATAAAGGAACCAAAGGCAAGCCCTTATTCCCAATCAATTAATCAAGAGATTAATTATTCTCTCCCTCTCTCTCTTAATCTCTTCTCTCTTCTCTTCTTCCCTCTCTTGCCTAGGGCCGGCGCCCACCCTAGAGGATTAGGGTCGGCGCATAAAGGTCCCCTTGGAGGAGGCTGTGAGCTTCAAGAAGAAGAAGGAGAACCCGAATACGAAGAAGAAGAAGCGGATAGCGACTCCTCT
Source organism: Boesenbergia rotunda (assembly GCA_024364735.1). NCBI lineage: Eukaryota > Viridiplantae > Streptophyta > Magnoliopsida > Zingiberales > Zingiberaceae > Boesenbergia > Boesenbergia rotunda. The sequence continues at coordinate 94,190 of JAGFNQ010006486.1, forward strand.
CTTCTCGGAATTCGATTCTGTTACTTCGTTGGTTAGTTTCCTATCTTTCCTCTCTTGTTCATCTTGTTGTGCCTTCCGAGAATCTAGTAGTTCTCGTCGGCACAAAACTCATGACTTTGTGAAGTCATCCAGAAGAGAACTCGGCGTGGACGCGAATAGAGGCGGAGCTTCCAAGGGACGCTACGGTTGGATCTCGTCCCTTACTTCGAGTTACGAGAGGTACTTGGTAAATTTGTTTACTTTTCCGCAAAGTTTTATTTTATGATTATGTCAACACAATGTAAGGTTGCATGCTAGATACGAAGTTAAAAATAATTTAGGAAATTATTTTATGCAAACTCTTCCGCTGCACGTAAAAATTTTGAATTTTACGAACTCGTATCCTTGTCGACATGCACCCGGTCCCAACACCGACATGCTAAACCTTTTTAGCACTTGGTTTATATATGTAGACTTCGAAAGACCAAGCAACCGTTTTGATGTATCTCTATAGATTCTAATCCCAAGGATATAGGTTGCTTCTCCCAGGTCTTTCATGGAGAAAGTTTTGGACAAGCAAATTTTAACCGACTGTAAGACTGATATATCGTTTCCTATAAGTAATATGTCATCGACATATAACACTAGGAATACGACTGCACTCCCACTAACCTTCTTGTACACACAAGGTTCGTCTGGATTTTGTGAGAAATCAAACTCTTTGATTGTCTCATCAAAACGGATGTTCCAGCTCCTGGATGCTTGCTTCAGTCCATATATGGATCGTCGAAGCTTGCATATTTTGGTTTTATCAACCGATGTGAAACCTTCAGTATGTATCATGTATACATCCTCAAGCAGGTTTCCATTAAGGAAAGCTATTTTCACATCCATTTGCCATATCTCATAATCACAATGAGCTGCTATGGCTAGGAGCATCCGAATGGATTTAAGCATAGCTACTGGCGAATAGGTTTCGTCATAATCAATTCCTTGTTTCTGACGATATCCTTTTGCCACTAATCTAGCCTTAAAGGTAACAACATTACCTTCCATGTCAGTTTTCTTCTTGAAAACCCACTTGCACCCTATGGGCTTAATCCCTTCAGGTGGGTTAACCAAGTCCCATACTTGATTTTCGTACATGGAATCCATTTCCGATTTCATGGCTTCAAGCCATTTGTCCCTTTCTGAACTTTTCAGAACATCTTCATAACTGATAGGTTCGTCGTCGTTCGATTCACTTATGAGAAATCCGTATCTCTCTGGAATATTGCGTGTCCTATCAGACCTACGAAGAGGTGGTGTTGTTTTCGGTTCAACTGATAGCCATCATTATGAGTTATTGGTTGTGGGTCTAGACTAGGTGTCTCTGTAATGTCTATTGGAGTTTCTTGAACTTCATTAAGTTCTATGCCACTCCCACTGCTTTCTTGTAAAAGAAATTCTTTTTCCAGAAATACAGCATGCCTTGAAACAAACACCTTTTGTTCCAAGGGATGATAAAATTGATAACCCTTTGTTTCCTTAGGGTATCCAATAAATAGACATTTATCAGACTTAGCATCCAATTTGTCTGATACAGTCCGCTTCACATAAGCAGGACAACCCCATATTTTAAGGTGAGTTAAGTGAGGTTTCTTACTATTCCACGTCTCATATGGAGTAGTAGAGACTACCTTGGTCGGGACTCTGTTTAGCAAGTAAACAGCTGTTTTAAGTGCATAGCCCCAAAAGGATTTTGGAAGAGTTGCATGATTCATCATGGATCTAACCATGTCCATCAAGGTTCGGTTACGCCTCTCAGATACACCATTATGCTGTGGTGTATACGGCGGAGTCCATTGAGACAATATCCCATTGTCCCTAAGATAATCTTGAAACTCTTGACTCAAGTATTCACCACCCCGATCGGAACGAAGTATCTTAATACTTTTGCCAAGCTGTTTCTCTACTTCATTTCTGAACTCTTTGAATTTCTCAAAAGCTTCAGATTTGTGTTTCATCAAGAACACATACCCGAATCGTGAGTGATCATCGATAAAGGTGATGAAGTAGCTATAGCCTCCTTGTGCAAGAGTTGACATTGGTCCACATACATCAGTATGTATTAGACCCAGCAATTCTCCCACTGGATTGCCTTTTCCGGAAAAGGGCAATTTGGCCATCTTGCCTTTTAAGCATGATTCGCATGTATCAAATGAACCGGGTTCAAATGATTCCAGAATTCCACATCGGTGTAATTTGGTCATGCGTTTCTTACTTACATAGCCAAGACGACAATGCCACGTATAGGAGTCTATTCGATTATCTATTCGAGCACGTTTGTTGCTAACTTCGATATTGAAAACGTCACCGGATAAATCTAACGTGTAGATACCATTGCACAAAGTTCCGGTCCCATAAAGAACACCATTTAAAGTTATGTAACAACAATTGTTACTAAAAGTTAAATGATAACCCTTTTCATTCAAACATGAAATAGATACAATGTTCTTTATTAACGAAGGAACAAAATAACAATTATCCAATTCTAAGACACGTCCAGTAGGGAGCTTTAGCAAATATGTTCCGATGGCAACAGCAGCAATCTTTGCTCCATTTCCAACTCACAGATTCGTTTCTCCCTTGACGAGTCTTCTTCTATTCCTTAGCCCCTGTATGTCATTACATATATGTGAGCTACACCCAGTATTAAGTACCCAGGTATCTGAGGAAATAGAGTGACATTCAATAACGAAGATACTTGAAGAGGATGGGGCATCGGATGCCTTCTTTTTCAAAGACTCAAGATAAACCTTGCAGTTTCTTCGCTAGTGACCCTCCTTGCCACAATGATGGCAAGTGCCTTTTGGTGTCTTTTCAGTCTTTTTAGCCTTTTTCTTCTTTCCTTTATTCTGTTCTTTGGCCTTCCTCTTAGAACCTTTCTTCGAGGAACCAACTAACAGTACCGTCTTCTGATCTTGCTTTACAGAAGGCTCTATAGTCTTCAGCAGGTTGAGTAACTCAGGAATGGAAGTCTCCAGCTTGTTCATCCGATAGTTCATCACAAATTGTGAATAACTTTTGGGCAAACAATACAGAATTAAGTCAATACTTAGTTCATGATCCATTGCAAAACCGAGTGTGCTCAGTCGCTCAATGTACCCCAACATCTTTAACACAAACTGTGAGGCAGAAGTGCCTTCCTGCATCCTAGAGGTGAAGAGGAGTCTGGAGACTTCGAACCTTTCGGATCTCGCCTGCTCTTCAAATAACTCATGAAGATGAAAGATGATGGTATAAGCATCCATATGATCATGCTGCTTTTGCAGCTCAGGTACCATAGAGGCTAGCATGATGCAACTCGCACGTTCAGAATCGGTCACATGTTTTTGATAGGCCACTAACTGGTCTGGAGTTGCATCTTCTGGAGGACGGTTGGGAAGTTGATCTTCAAGGACATAAGCAAGCTTCTCTGCCTTGAGGACTATCCTCAGGTTTCGAAGCAAGTCCATGAAGTTTGGCCCAGTCAGTTTATTGGTGTCCAAAATGGAACGCAAATTCAGAGAAGACATGATCGAGTGATTATCCTAGAAATACAAATTGAGCTTATGTGAGAAGAATGATAAAGAATACATCAACATACATTAATTAAATCCTATTTATTTTTCGAATTGAATAACCCTTTTTATCAATTCGGGAGATCGTAGGAACACCTCCAAATAGGTTGATATCCAACCATAGATAAGAATAATCATGGCTGTGGCCATCAAGTTATTCTTAGTTATGAAGGTAGGTAATTATACCGATTACATATCACATATATGTAACTATCACTTTATGCTATCAACTAATTGAATGTTTGCATAAATCATTGGGTTGTTAACTCATTAACAAGTATGCAATAATATACATAGCACCCAACTGCACCTCTCTTTACATCGACCTTGGCTGTGGCACAACAAATCGATGCTCCATGCTTAAGGCTGACCCATTAATCAAGAAATAATTTTAATATGGTTGGAGTTCATTCAACCGTTTAGTCAGGCTTGGATGTGTCCAACAACCAAAACTAAGGATTGACCTCTGACTCCAATTATATTTATTATAAACTAATTCCATGGTTTGAACATGTTGAGGTTCAAGCCGGGCATGGATATGTCCATCAACCCAAACGAGAAACAAAACTCCGATTCTAACCATATTAATGGAAGGTGTTGGCCTTAATATTTTGTAAGGGGTTTTGGGTCTCATCCTTTTCTTTCTAAGCACATTCATGACATATAATTATGTCATGTACTAACGATTTCCTTAATAAAGTATGTATGTGACTTAATTTATCAAGTCTCATTAATTGAATTAGGAATCGGATTTCCTAATTCTAATTTCATACTTTATTCAAGGAATTGTTTTGGGAAACAATTTCCTAAATTGTCATAATCAATTTCGGAAATAATATGTTTAAGACTTTGATTTCTCTAAATCAAATCTTATTAAATTAAGAGACAAATTCCCTTAATTCAACCACATATTATTTTCATGAAAATCTTATTTAAGAAAACTCTATAGGAAACCATTTTCCTAATTAATTTTGGAGACAACAATATGTAAGAGCATCACCTCTTAAATCAAATAAGAAAATTATCGTTTGAGAATCATCTCAAAATTTCCAAGATTTGATTACATATTTTATTTATGGATTTATTAATTTCAAAAAATATTTTCTTTGGGTGGCTCCCCGAGGCTCAAACACCCAAAAAAAGGAATTTGTTGTAAATCTAATTTGGTCCGCTCCCCGAGGCGTAACCAAATTACACATGACAATTTTATTCAAAATAGGAAATTAAATTACAACAACTAACTTTAAATTGGACGGCTCCCCGAGGCTCAATCTAAAATAAAGAATTTTGTTAATAATTTAAAACCAATTTGAATTTAATTGTCAATTAATAATCCATAAATTTGTCTAGACTTTCTTGAAAGAAAGTGCCCAAAATTGCGAGATTTCATAATAGGTTTTCAGAATAATTGTAAGTTTCTGGTACAAAGAAAACTTACATATTTCCAAAATTGGAAAATTTCCAAAATAGAAAGTTTCCAAAATAGGAAGTTTCCAAAATTGGAAAGTTTCCAAAAATTGGAAAGTTTCCAAAAATGGGAAGTTTTCACAATTATCATAAAATTTCAGAAACTAGGATATTTCAAAAGTTTGCCAAATTTCATGAGGATTTCCAAACTTTGAAATTCCTAAATCTAAAATTTATCATAATTGGAAAGTTTCCATAATTGGAAAATTTTCCAAAATTGAGATCATGACAAAGTTTTCCGCAAAACAATTATATGATTATGTCGAACACTAACCGGCTCTTATACCACTGTTGGGACCGGGTGCATGTTGACATGGATACAGGTTCGTAATTTTAAAATTTAATTACGTGCAGCGGAAGGTTTAGCATAAATAATTTATTAAATTATTTTAACCACATATCTAGCATGCAACCTTAAGTTGTGGAGACATGATCATACATTTAAAATTTTTGCAGAAAGTAAACTAATTTACTTAATACCTCGCGTAACTCGTAGAAAGGGACGAGATCCAACCGTAGAGTCCCTTGGAAGCTCCGCCTCTATTCACGTCCACGCCGAGTTCTCTTCGGGATGACTTCGCAAAGCCACGAGTTTCGTGCCTACAAGAACTACTAGATTCTCCAAAGGCACGACAAGAATATCAAGAGAGAGAGATGGAAACTAACCACCAAGTAACGGAATCAAGATTCCGGGGAAGGAAGGAATTGCGACCCGCTTCTTCTTCTTCTTCGGCACCTTCTAGGTGGATGTGGCTCACGGCAACTAGAAGGAGCGCCGACCCTAGAGGTGGGAGAGGGCGCCGGCCCTAGAGGAGGTAGAGGGCGCCGGCCCTAGAGGAGGTAGAGGGAGAGAAGGAGAGAGAGAGGGCTTGCTTCTTAATCTCTTGATTTGAATTCAAGTCTTGCCTTGGTTTCTTTATATAGTAGCCTCTCCATCGCCAATTCTCCCTTCTAACGGAATAAATTTTCATAAGAAATTTATCTTATAAATTTTCCTATGAATTATTCAGTTATGCCAAGTTTTATTATAACTAAGTTTATAATAAAAACAAACACATCTCCCCTTTTATTATGGAATAAATTTTCACAAGAAATTTATTATATAAATTTATCTTATCATGGAAAAATCAATTCCTAATTGATTTTATAAAATAAAATAAATCAATCCAAGGTTTATTTTATTTTCCATGAAAATAAATCTCTTTATATAAATTTTTTTATATAAATTTCTTTATCCATAATTTTATAAAACAAACCGCGTTTGATTTATTTTATAATTTAAACCAAATAATTTGGTTTCCCTCCTCATTATGGCCGGCCAAACCAAAGAGGGTGGGGACCCTCTTTGGCCGTCCAAACCAAGCCGTCTCCTTGCGAATTAAACTCATTTAATTCGTCCAATAAGCCTTCAAAAGACTTAGTCATTTTAAGCTTCCGGTGCGCCTCTGATAAATTCAGATTTGACTTATTTCTCTTGATCGAAAAATATAATTTTCAACTCGTTTTAAATCCCTCGGATTACTCGTAGTGCGTGTGACTAAATAGGCTTTCGATTTATGTTGGCCATCTATAATTAACCAATTATACAACGATCATGAGTGACACCTAGTAGTGCATCATGATCCCCAATTAATCGTAAGATCAACGGTTGACCTCAGAAATAATCCTGAAACCCTTCAGCAGCTATAATGAGTTGTGCCTCATTCCCTTCACCATCTTATACCCACTTGGTTCAGGACACGGTCTATGTGTGTCAGTCCCCACTAGGCTGACTACGTCACACCTAGCCCAAGTAATGTCTTTCTAGTCCAACTGATTTTAATTACTCTCATGTTTCCTTGAGGATTCATACTCGGAACATGTTGTGCTCTGGCCAGAGGCTTCGAGTAACAATCCGACGATAGGCCTTGGGTATACATCTCCTCGCAAGGAGTGGTGAATCCTTTGTAGGCTGTTCAAACATCTTCGGGCATTTCGGCTTATACCCAACCATCCTGGGTCCACACCTCCATAGAGATGCTTGCTTAAGATGTCAAAGTATAAGTCTCCGTGACCAAGATGACTTAAACACCGCAAGTCAAAGGAACATCGCACTTAAGCTGCAGTAAGAACTTTCATTGACATATCTATATGTAGATTACCATATGAAGTTTTACAGCTAGTCACTCCAATGAACTAGTTCCCTTAACTAGCATCCATGTTTATCTCCGGACATCCCAATGTCACCAGCCAGTGAGAATCAGCTGATTAGAGAATAACCCATGCTAGTCTCAACAGAATTGACAGTGTCCATATTTATCAATTCATCGACTAGGGACAATTTCAATACTTCACAATTGCACATGTAGATATAATCACTAGTTGTGAATTCATCACAAATTCTCTCATGCTGTGAATTGTATTGCGGACATTCAGTAAATGAGTTTAAGATCTCAATCAAATACATGAACATGTATACTCAAATAGTGAATATTCTTTTATTAAAGTAAATGATTACAATCATAAGGCGATTGCCTTCGGACACTTCTCTCATAATACTAAAACTCATATGACGGGAGTAATATCTGTGGGCCCCTTGATCGAGTAGGACTACTAAAACACATGGTCATGCTCAAATGAGTCAATATGAGATATTGAGCTCATTTGTTTGAGTGAGTCTACTTGGGGATCAAGAAACACAAGATTGACTGAGGATGACACGGTCTATGCCTCATTGTCAATGTAGATATCGAGGATAGAAGGACAAGGTCATACGTTATCATAGTCACAGAGGTTAAGTCGGATCTCGACTTTGCTTGTTACTTGGGTAGCAATGATGGATTGCTAGATGCCGCTCATTGCATATGTGTCTAAAGTGGTTTAGGCACATTGCCAACGTTACGAGAACCTATTGGGTCACACACTAAGGACACGATACTTCGGAGATTAATTGATTTTGGTTTGACTAAGATTTGATTCGAGTTGGATTAATTGAGTTAGACTCAAGTGAATCCAATTAGATTATGAGATTGAGTCTAATTTGAGTTAGACTCATCTAGATTAGACTCAACCACTTAATTATGGATAATATTCATTAAAGGGTTTAATAAAATATTATTTAAGAGGAAGGCTAAGAGACATTCTATTTATTAGATGAATAGAAAATTAAGAGTCTCAAGGAATACCAAGAAGCCTGATATTCATTGGGTTTTATTAGCATTAAGATGAGAGAATCTCAAGGGACATAGACCCTTGGTATTCATTAGATGAGTATAAATACCCCCGTTGTCAAAGGCTAGAGGGTGCATCTCTCTTCCTTTTCTTTCTTCCTCCTTGTCCATAACTCCCTAGTGGAGGTTCTTGTGCTTTGTGAACCATCCCAAGTTGCTAGCACAATTAAGGTGGTTCCTCTCCAATGCGTAGATCGTGTTCATGTGGATACGCATAGAGGCACGGACACTTGAACGTGTAAGAGATCCGGCGAACCAAAGGACTAGTGGGATAAGCGAAGGGCACGCGACAAAGGTATTCCTATAAGATATGAATTGTAGATCACTTTGTATGAGTTTTACATTCGCATGGATCGCTCAAGGATTCTTATTTCTACTGCGATTTTAAATATTTTTACCTATAGATCCCAACATGGAGACACACGGATGATTGTGTTATCAGTTCCTTGCCTAGTATAAGTAGAGGCTCACAACCGAGATGGAATTGGAGAAACCATCGGGATGGTTGTAGTGTAATTAAGTGTGGTTGGACTTGACCATAGAATTATGCTAGTGTGCTTAGAGTACATTGAGCAGGACCAAAACTAGAGGTTTTCCAATTTGTACTGACTTGATAATTGGATAGGAGCTCAGATTTTATTATGGAGTACGATCCCTAAATCCCGATATAATAACGAGCATATATTATTAATTATTATTTCTTTGATTTACCAATGGGCGAGATCTATTCTGTTAGATCGATAGGCTCGGTAAGTTGGCAGATAATATTAATAATATGACGTGCTATTGATTATTGACGGAATCCATGTCCTGGTGAGTCGGGATGATGATGCTCCGTTGATGAGCTCAAAAGGTTCATCATGCTAAACCCTGCAGGTGGATTTGATCCGGCATGATGATAAGGTTGAGTGGTACTAATCAAGGATCTAGAAGTTATTTAATTTGAATTGTCAGTAATTTAAATTAATTAATGGGTATTCAATATCTTAACCATAGAGGGATGGACGACTCGTAATAAGTGGAGCCCATATGTAAATATGGGGGTTGGTGAGGTAATTCAATGAGGGTCCTTTAGTAGAATGGATACTCATTAATGGATCGAGTTTGGATCCATTAGCAGGCCAAGATCCAACTCCTCCTCATGGTCCCTATCGTAGCCCTATATATACCCCCATGTGACATGAAACCAAGTTGATTTTTTCTTTTGAACGATTAATCCAATGGAACACAAGAGAACCCTAGGCCTCTCCTCTCCTCCTCCTCCTCTCTCTCTCTCTCTCTCTCTCTCTCTCGTTTGAGAAAACGATGCCTCCTGCCGTGGAGAAGAGCAACCAAAGTTGCTCACAACTTTGGTCCAGCCAGATAGTTGCTCACGCAACTTTCATCTTCCAAGGGTGAAGAAAGAAAAATTGCTTACTCTTCCAAAGGTGAAGGAATGTTCACGCAACAACTAGGAGAAAAGTGGCGCCCAATCAAAGTTGCTCATGGCAACTTGTGGAGAATTATTTGCTCATGGCAACTTGTGGAGAACATTCTTCTTCTCCAAGAAATGTTGTCTTCTTCTCCAAGCAAGCAACATGGAGAATTTTCCATGCAATGTTGCTCACGGCAACTTGAGCAACTTGGAGAATTTTCCATGCAAAGTTGTGTTGGATCGAGAAAATACGATAGAGGGGGGGGGGTGAATATCGTAAAAGTATTTCGGATTAGAAAAGAGAATGCGCAGCGGAAATTAAAATCAAAACACACGGAACACATGTATTTTTACTTTGTTCGGAGTCGCGGTCGGCTCCTACTCCAAGGCCCATGGTCCTTGATCGTTTACTGCGGGAAATTCTATAATGGCGCAAAGTTTTACATAGATTGTTACAATATTAGTGCAATAAAGAAAATTATACTCTTCGTTACCGACGACGGGTGTGGATCGTACTTCGGAGCAGAGGGTCGTCGTCGACGCTAGAATCTCGAGATCGGAGGTTTCCAGAGCAGAGCGCTTGAACTATGAGCGTAAAGGCGTTGGAGAATTGAGGTTCTGAAGCCATGGGGTCAAGCCCCTTTTATAGTGCTCCTGGGGGCGCCCTGGACACTGGGGGCGCCTGACACGTGCCTTCGGAACTGAGAAATCTCATCCGCAGCTCGTTCAGTGCTCATCCCTCAAGAATCGGCCTCGGGGCTGACGGGGGCTCCCGGGACGTTAGGGGCGCCCCGGTTGACTTGGTCTGCTGGCTTGGTGGTTGAGTTTGCTTCAATCACAGTTTGGCTTAGACCCAAGGCGCCCGAGGCATCCAGGGCGCCCGGGACATTCACGGCGCCCGGGACCATCAGGGTGCCTGGCCCAGTAAGCTTTCGAAGCGATTCTTGCTTAACTGCTCTTTGGCTTTGACCTTGGGCGCACGGGACCTCCCGGGCGCCTAGCCAAGGTTCCTGCCCCTCTCCTTTGGGGCGTTCTGTGATGCAGAAACACACTCCTTCGGTCCCTGCATTCAAGGTTAGTACCAACACAAACAAGGCAAGAATATACGTTAGTTTTTTACAGTCGTAGTTGTCTTGGTTCTGACTTCGGGTCTCCCAAAATGGAACCCTTGGTCGAACCGACGCCTAATGTTCCCTCGACGGGGAGCGCGTCCTCACCTACTCCTCTCAGGAGAATTTACCTTTTGCCAACCGGCTCCTTCGGTTGGACTTTTGCCCAGCTTTACTCACCAGGTCTTCGTGCCTAATCCGGGACTAGGTCTTAGTGCCCACCTTCCGAGCAGGTCTTCGGTGCCCAGCCCCCGACTAGGACTTAGTGCCCAATTCCTCGAACTAGGTCTTCGGTGCCCAGCCCTCGGCTAGGACTTAGTGCCCAATTCCTTGAACCAGGTCTTCGGTGCCCAACCCTCGGCCAGGACTTAGTGCCCTGTCCACGACCAGGATTTAATGCCTAGTGTTCCTAGGACTATTTCTGCACACTTGAGTAACATCGTTAGATCACAAATAGACTTAACTTTGAATCCTTTGCCCATATCAAAACAAGGTTCGATATGGTGCTTCCTGCATCAACAATCTCCCCCTTTTTGATTTATGACAACATAATTCAATGTTAAGTAAACACTTATAACAGTTAAGAAAATAAGGTAAAAATTAATGAAGTATAGCAGTTATGAACAGAATAAATGTAGATATTGTAACGACCCGGAAAATTCTCTTAATATTTCCTTAAAATATTAAGCATGTCTAGATAATTTTTCGAGGAACTTAGAAATATTAATGCGAACTTTGGCCTAGAAAATCCATGTTTTCTCATTTAAATTGGGAAAAAGGGCACTAATGGGCCTTATATGGGCTTTTTAGTACCAAAATTATTGGTGGATTTTCGGTGAAAATTTATATAAATATAAAGGATTCTAATGGGAAATATTAACATAATTATGGGGGGATTTTTAGAGGATTTTCGGAATTTTAGGGAAATAAAAAGAAAAATAAAATAAAAATAAGGTGCATGGACCAAGGATTGAACCTTGGACCTCTTATACAACCATGCATGCTCTAACCAACTCACCTAGCAAGGGAATGTTATGAGTGAATGAAGTGGATATTGGTTAAGGCTTAGAAGAAGATGAAGGGTCATGTAGAGACTCTTCATTTGCCTCCTTGATGAGTTATAAAGAGGGGGGTTTGGGAGTTACTTCTTCCTTCCATCCATTGCATTTTCTTCCTCCCTCCTCCCTCATCCTAGCCGAACACCACAAGGGTGATTCTGTTGGGACCGAGTGCATGTTGACAAGGATGCGGGTTAATCCCTTCAGGTGGGTTAACCAAGTCCCATACTTGATTTTCGTACATGGAATCCATTTCCGACTTCATGGCTTCAAGCCATTTGTCCCTTTCTGAACATTTCAGAACATCTTCATAACTGATAGGTTCGTCATCGCTTATGAGTAACACGTCGTTCGATTCACTTATGAGAAATCCGTATCTCTCTGGAATATTGCGTGTACTATCAGACCTACGAAGAGGTGGTGTTGTTTTAGGTTCAACTGATAGCTAATCATTATGAATTATTAGTTGTGGGCCATGACTAGGTGTCTCTGTAATGTCTATTGGAGTTTCTTGAACTTCATCAAGTTCAATGCCACTCCCACTGTTTTCTTGTAAAAGAAATTCTTTTTCCAGAAATACAACATGCCTTGAAACAAACACCTTTTGTTCCAAGGGATGATAGAATTGGTAACCCTTCGTTTCCTTAGGGTATCCAATAAATAGACATTTATCAGACTTAACATCCAATTTGTCTGATATAGTCCGCTTCCATAAGCAGGACAACCCCATATCTTAAGGTGAGTTAAGTGAGGTTTCTTACTATTCCATGTCTCATATGGAGTAGTAGAGACTACCTTGGTCGGGACTCTGTTTAGCAAGTAAACAGCTATCTTAAGTGCATAGCCCCAAAAGGATTTTGGAAGAGTTGCATGATTCATCATCGACCTAACCATGTCCATCAAGGTTCGGTTGTGCCTCTCAGATACACCATTATGCTGTGGTGTATACGGCGGAGTCCATTGAGAAATATCCCATTGTCCCTAAGATAATCTTGAAATTCTTGACTTAAGTATTCACCACCCCGATCGGATCGATGTATCTTAATACTTTTGCCAAGATGTTTCTCTACTTCATTTCTGAACTCTTTGAATTTCTCAAAAGCTTCAAATTTGTGTTTCATCAAGAACACGTACCCGAATCGTGAGTGATCATCGATAAAGGTGATGAAGTAGCTATAGCCTCCTTGTGCAAGAGTTGACATTGGTCCACATACATCAGTATGTATTAGACCAAGCAATTCTCCCACTGGATTACCTTTTCCGAAAAAGGGTAATTTGGCCATCTTGCCATTTAAGCATGATTCGCATGTGTCAAATGAACCGGGTTCAAATGATTCCAAAATTCCACATCGGTGTAATTTGGTCATGCGTTTCTTACATACATGGCCAAGACGACAATGCCACGTGTAGGAGTCTATTCGATTATCTATTCTAGCACGTTTGTTGCTATCTTTGATATTGAAAACGTCACCGGATAAATCTAACGTGTAGATACCATTGCACAATGTTTCATTCCCATAAAGAGCGCCATTTAAAGTTATGTAACAACAATTGTTACTAAATGTTAAATGATAACCCTTTTCATTCAAGCATGAAATAGATACAATGTTCTTTATTAACGAAGGAACAAAATAACAATTATCCAACTCTAAGACAAGTCCAGTAGGGAGCTTTAGCAAATATGATCCGATGGCAACAACAGCAATCTTTGTTCCATTTCCAACTCACAAATTCGCTTCTCCCTTGACGAGTCTTCTTCTATTCCTTAGCCCCAGTATGTCATTACATATATGTGAGCTGCACCCAGTATCAAGTACCCAGGTGTTTTAGGAAATAGAGTGACATTCAATAACGAAGATACTTGAAGAGGATGGGGCATCAGATACTTTCTCTTTCAAGGACTCAAGATAAACCTTGCAGTTTCTTCGCCAGTGACCCTCCTTGCCACAATGATGGCAAGTGCCTTTTGGTGTCTTTTCAGTCTTTTTGGCCTTTTTCTTCTTTCCTTTATTCTGTTCTTTGGCCTTCCTCTTAGAACCTTTCTTCGAGGAACCAACTAACAGTACCGTCTTCTGATCCTGCTTCACAGAAGGCTCTACAGTCTTCAGCAGGTTGAGCAACTCAGGAAACTGGTCTGGAGTTGCATCTTCAGGAGGACGGTTAGGAAGTTGTTCTTCAAGGACATAAGCAAGCTTCTCTCCCTTGAGGACTATCCTCAGGTTTCGAAGCCAGTCCATGAAGTTTGGCCCGGTCAGTTTATTGGTGTCCAAAATGGAACGCAAATTCAGAGAAGACATGATGGAGTGATTATCCTAGAAATACAAATTGAGCTTATGTGAGAAGAATGATAAAGAATGCATCAACATACATTAATTAAATCCTATTTATTTTTCGAATTGAATAACTCTTTTTATCAATTCGGGAGATCGTAGGAACATCTCCAAATAAGTTGATATCCAACCATAGATAAGAACAACCATGGTTGTGGCCATCAAGTTATTCTTAGCTATGAAGGTAGGTACTTATACCGATTACATATCACATATATGTAACTATCACTTTATGCTATCAACTAATTGAATGTTTGCATAAATCATTGGGTTGTTAACTCATTAACAGGTATGCAACAATATACATAGCACCCAACTGCACCTCTCTTTACATCGACCTTGGCTGTGGCACAACAAATCGATGCTCCAAGCTTAAGACTGACCCATTAATCAAGAAATAGTTTTAATATGGTTGGAGCTCATTCAACCGTTTAGTCAGGCTTGGATGTGTCCAACAACCAAAACTAAGGATTGACCTTTGACTCCAACTATATTATTCATAAACTAATTCCATGGTTTGAACATGTTGAGGTTCAAGCCGGGCATGGATGTGTCCATCAACCCAAACGAGAAATAAAACTCCGATTCTAACCATATTAATTGAAGGTGTTAGCCTTAATATTTTGTAAGGGGTTTTGGGTCTCATCCTTTCTTTTCTAAGCACATTCATGACATATAATTGTGTCATGTCTAACGATTTCCTTAATAAAGTATGTATGTGACTTAATTTATCAAGTCTCATTAATTGAATTAGGAACCGTATTTCCTAATTTTAATTTCATACTTTATTCAAGGAATTATTTTGGGAAACAATTTCCTAAATTGTCATAATCAATTTCGGAAATAATATGTTTAAGACTTTGATTTCTCTAAATCAAATCTTATTAAATTAAGAGACAATTCCCTTAATTCAACCACATATTATTTTCATGAAAATCTCTTTTAAGAAAACTCTATAGGAAACCATTTTCCAAATTAATTTTGGAGACAACAATATGTAAGAGCATCACCTCTTAAATCATATTTTATTCATGGGTTTAATTAATTACAACAAATTGTTTTCTAAGGGTGGCTCCCCGAGGCTCAGATACCCAAAGAAAAAAAATTTGTCGTAAATTCAATTTTGTCCGCTTCTGAAGCGCAACTAAATTAAACATGACAATTTCATTCAAAATTGGGAAATTAAATTACAACATCTAACTTTAAATTGGACGGCTCCCCGAGGCTCAATCCAAAATAAAGAATTTTGTTGATAATTTAAAACCAATTTGAATTTAATTGTCAATTAATTATCCATAAATTTGTCTAGACTTTCTTGAAAGAAAGTACCCAAAATTGCGAGATTTCATAATAGGTTTTCAGAATAATTGTAAGTTTCTGGTACAAAGAAAACTTACATATTTCCAAAATTGGAAAATTTCTAAAATAGGAAATTTCCAAAATTGAAAAGTTTCCAAAGATGGGAAGTTTTCTCAATTATCATAAAATTTTAGAAACTAGGATATTTCAAACGTTTGCGAAATTTCATGAGGATTTTCAAACTTTGAAATTCCTAAATCTAAAATTAATAATAATTGGAAAATTTCCATAATTGAAAATTTTTCCAAAATTGAGATTATGACAAAGTTTTCCGCAAAACAATTATATGATTATGTCGAACACTAACCGGCTCTGATACCACTGTTGGGACCGGGTGCCTGTTGACAAGGATGCGGGTTTATAAATTTTAAAATATTTACGTGCAGCAGAAGAGTTAGCATAAATAATTTCTCAAATTATTTTTAACCACGTATCTAGCATGCGACCTTATGATGTGTGGACATGATCATAAATTAAAATTTTGCGAAAAGTAACCTAATTTTCTTAGTACCTCGCGTAACTCGAAGTAAGGGACGAGATCCAACCGTAGCGTCCCTTGGAAGCTCCGCCTCTAATCGCGTCCACGCCGAGTTCACTTCGGGATGACTTCGCATGACACGAGTTTTGTGCCGACGAGAACTACTAGATTCTCCAAAGGCACAACTAGAATAACAAGAGAGAAAAGATGGAAACTAACCACCAAGTAACGGAATCAAAATTCCGGGAAAGGAAGGAAGGAGTCGCGATCCGCTTCTTCTTCTTCGGCACCTTCTTGGTGGATGAAGCTCTCGGCCACCCTTGGGATGTGCGCCGGCCCTAGGGGAGGAGAGAGAGCCGGCCCTAGAGAGAGAGAGAGGGGCGCCGGCCCTAGAGAGAGAGAGTTAGAGAGAGAGAGGGAGCTACTAATCTCTTGATTAATTGATTGGAATTCAAGACTTGCCTTTGGTTTCTTTATATAGTAGCCTCTCCCTTGTCAAGTCTCCCCTTTAACGGAATTAACGGAATAAATTTTCATAAGAAATTTATCTTATAAATTTTCTTGTGAATTATTCCGTTATGCCTAGTTTTATTATAACTAACTTTATAATAAAACAAATACATCTCTCTTTTAATTATGGAATAAAATTTACAAGAAATTTATAAATTTTTCTTATCATGGAAAAATCAATTCATAATTGATTTTATAAAATTAAAGTAAACCGATCCATGGTTCATTTTAATTTCCAAAAAAAAAGAATAAATTTCTACAAATTTCTTTATATAAATTTCTTTATATAAATCTCTTTATATAAATTTTTTTATATAGATTTATTTATCCATAATTTTATAAAATAAATCACGCTTGATTTATTTTATAATTTAAACCAAATAAATTGGTTTTCTCTCCTTGTAGAGGTCGGCCAAACCAAAGAGGGTGGGCACCCTCTTTGGCTGGCCACACCAAGCCAAACCCTCGCGAATTAAACTCATTTAATTCGCCCAATAAGCCTTCAAAAGACTTAGCCATTTTAAGCTTCCGTTGCGCCTCTGATTAATTCAGATTCGACTTATTTCTCTTGATCGGAAAATCCAATTTTCAACTCATTTTAAATCCCTCAGATTACTCGTAGTGCGTGTGACTAAATAGGCTTTCGATTTATGTTGGTCGTCTATAATTAACCAATTATAGAACGATCATGAGTGGCACCTAGTAGTACATCATGATCCCCAATTAATCGAAAGATCAACGGTTGACCTCAGATATAATTCTGAAACCCTTCAGCAGCTATAATGAGTCGTGCCTCATTCCCTTCAGATTCTCCCTTGGAAAAACTCCACAAGAAGGTCTCATCATCAAGATCTAAGGATTTTCCAAGGATACAAAGGCAAGGGGGTTCAAGGGTCCAAAGATTTTACAATTTCCTTCTCTTTTAAGGTTTAAAAATCAAGATCAACCACGGTAAGACTCCCTCACCTGTGGTATAATAGTTCCTTATGTTTTATCATGATTTATTGGTTGGTTTTTGGACTTGATTTGAAAGAAACAAAACCAAGCACCCTAGAGACCCTATGGGTTTTGGCCACTAGGTTTTAGGGTCCATGATGATGCTAAAAATCTTGATAATGTTGTTTAATGTTCTCTCATGATGTCTAGAGATTAAATATAATTTTTGAGAATTTTTGGGGTACCCTAGGATACCCTAAGGTTTCGGCCAATATCAATAACCCATGGGTAGGGTTGGGTCTAAAACCTCAAGTGTATGTTTGATGTATTATCATGATATAGGGGAGATGGAGGGTGGTTATGTGAATGTTTCCCATGGCCTAGAGACCCTATAGGTTTCGGCCAAGTACCCTAATAGGGTGGAAAGTTAGGACTTATTTCAAGTAAGGGCCCCAATGGCCCTATGGTAGGGTATGGTTGGTGTTTAAGCAATTGATTTGGGGTTTTAATGGAATTTTTCTATGCCCCCATGACCTTGAAGTTTCGGCCAAGAGCAAGATTAGGGATAAAGGATTAGGGTTGGCCTTATGAATGGGATCAAATGTTTCCTATGGCCTAGTATGTATGTATGAGATGTTGTTGCAAAGTTATGTGAAGTTTCATGGACCTATGATTCCTTGGGGCTTTCGGCCAAGGACCTAACCTAGGGCTAGGGTTGGGTTAAACCTACAAAGATGCTTGGGTTTAGGTTACTAAGATGTATGTTTAAGTAAGGTGGAAGAATTTCTATGTTAACCAAACCCTTAGTTTATATGTCATAAACTATATGATTAGATCATCAATGTTTAGACATGTGCCATGATTTATGAATGATATGTAGGTATGCCATGTTCTATGAATAATATGTATGTATGCCATGTCTTATAAATGAAATATATGTATGCCATGTCTTATGAATGATATGTATGTATGCCATGCTTTATGAATGACGTGTACATATGCCATGTTTAAGAATGAAAAATGAAGAATGAAGTTAAAGTTCATGCCTTTAAGGCATAATGATGATGTCAAGTATGATGAATGAATGAATATGCTATGAATGATGATGAATGAAAAAGCATATGAAAGCATTTTATTTTATTTTATGGGCTTGTACCGGACCTAAGTAAGGTCCACGGTTCTGGACTACCGATGAAGCTGTCCACGGTTCGGGACTACCGATGAAGCTGTCCTTACGGTTCGGGACTACCGATGAAGCTGTCCTTACCCTAGTAGGTCCAGATTAGCTACCTCGTATTTACTTAGGGATACGCACATATAATGTATGAATGTGGTACAAGCCAGGGCCCAATGAATGTTATGATTATGTTCAAGTATTTAAAAGCATGTTTTAAAGATTAAGCATCCTTACATATATATATGCACAATTGCCACATGTATCCATTCATGTTATGCATTATGTTATGAAAAGTATGTTTATGAAAAGTATGTTTAGGAAAAGTATGTTTATGCAAAGTATGTTCATGTTAATTATGATGCCATGATTTAATTATATTTATGCTAGGTTAGGATGCCATGATTTTATTTATGTCCATGCTAATTTATGAAGCCATGATTTAATTATGTTTATGCTAGGTTAGGATGTCATGATTTTATTTAGGTTCATGTTAGATTATGATGCCATGATTTCATTATGTTTATGCTAGGTTAGGATGCCATGATTTTATTTAGGTTCATGCTAGATTATGATGTCATGATTTCATTATGTTTATACTAAGTTAGAATGTCATGATTTTATTTATGTTCATGCTAGTTTATGATGCCATGATTTAATGATATTTATGCTAGGTTAGGATGCCATGATTTTATTTATGTCCACGCTAATTTATGAAGCCATGATTTAATTATGTTTATGCTAGGTTAGGATGCCATGATTTTATTTAGGTTCATGCTAGATTATGATGCCATGATTTCATTATGTTTATGCTAGGTTAGGATGCCATGATTTTATTTAGGTTCATGCTAGATTATGATGCCATGATTTCATTATGTTGATGCTAAGTTAGAATGCCATGATTTTATTTATGTTCATGCTAGTTTATCATGCCATGATTTAATGATATTTATGCTAGGTTAGGATGCCATGATTTTATTTATGTCCACGTTAATTTATGAAGCCATGATTTAATTATGTTTGTGCTAAGTTAGGATGCCATGATTTTATTTAGGTTCATACTAAGAATGTTTATGAGGTTATGCTTATTATGATTATGTCTATGCCAAGTACTATGCCATGCCGTGAATGTTTTAAGTTTATGTTTATGCCATGCTACGAATGTGATTAAGTTTATGTTCATGCCATGTTGAATGTATGCTAAGTGAGCATGAAGGCTTATGTTCTAAGTAAAGCACTAAGTATGATAATGTTTCATGTGCTCATGATTAAGTGATGAATGGTTTTAGTGAGTAGGAAAGAGTCTTACTAAGCCTGTGTGCTTATAGTCTTATTTTCTTATACCGCAGATCACGCAAGGGGACAGTAAGGAAGCAGCAGGAGGGCATTAAAGCATGTGTGTGATAGTGACTTGGCCAAGAGACCATATGTTTGCTCGTCTTACGATAGAGCTTTACCTTTACTATTAAGTACTTGAATGTGACTCTATGACATGATGCTAAAGTATGACATGATGCTAAGTATGACATGATTGATGCTAAGTATAAAGTTAATATGCCAAGTTCCATGTTATGATGCTAGGAATGGTAGTAGGTGCATGTAGGTGTAAGTTTAAAAGTTTCCGCTGCATTATGATGTCTACATGCCCTAAGTATGTTAACGTAACGTCGCTTTATGAAAAGAAAAAAAAAAGCGGGCGTTATAGATATGAAAAAGAAAATCTTTTATTTCTCATACTCCCCCTATAACCCTGAATACTTGTGTTATAAAATACTTAACTTTGACCTTTCCTCCCCCTTTGACATATATCAAAAACAATATTCATGGGTGAACAAAATATCTAATACAGAGTTTTGAGTTTTTGTAAAACTTATAAGTTTTTTGACTAAGTGTTTTGCAAAAATAGAGTAAAAGCATTTGCATTTTGAAAAGTTTTGCAGGCCTAAATTTTGTTAAAATAACTTTTACTTATAAGGCTTTGCAAAAAAATTTACTTAGGCAAGATTTTGAAGCCACATTTCTCTTAAAAATGTTTCCACTTTAAAAAAATATTTGCACACTTAGAAGAAATTGCTTGGAAACATTTTAGGCATTTTGAAAAACAAGTTTTTCACCAAAAACTTTACTTAGAAACATTTGCCAAAATTTTCAAAAAGTTTTTGCTCAGACAAATTTTGTTTACTAAGGAAAATTTTACTTAGAAAAAAAACATGTAAAAAAAATTGAAACACTTAGAAATACTTGAAATACTTAGAAATTTTGAAGCACTAGAAATACTTGAAAGCACTTGAAGTATTTTGACAGTACTTTGAAATTTTAACAGCACTTAGCACTTTAAAAATTTTGAAGTACTTAGAAATTTTTGCTTTACTTTTTGAAAAAGAGATAAAAATTTAATAGTATCATTTCTCTTTCTTTCTCTCCCCCTTAAAGAATACTTGAAAAGAGTTTTAAGTATAAACATACTCATAAGTTCAGTTTAAAATAGTATTTTGAAACAAAATTTTCTGAGTATCACCAAGGACATTCTATGTAAGAAAAACCTTTGGTTCAAGTGAAAATATTTTTCAGAGCTTCTAAGATGAACTTTCTTTGGAAAAGGGGAAAAAGTTTAAGGAAGAATTTAATTTCTAATTTCACACTTTTTCTACTCTCCCCCTTGGCTATATATCAATAAAGAAATATATTTTGAAATAAGTTTTAAAAAAAATTGTGTATCAGAGCATATGAGTTTTGAAAACATAAAAATACTTAGTATAACTCTTGAAGGCATAGCAAAAAGCTTTAAATTGTACCAACAAAACTCCACTTTGAAAAGTATTGAATTTTTTTTTATTTGTAGGCAAGTCTTTAGAAAATTCACACACTTAGAACACTATTGCCTTAGAAAAACTTATATTTAGAAAAAAAAATTTCAAAAGATTGCACTCATAAAAAGATTTTCATTTAACAAATAGTACATCTAGATGACAATCTTTAAACAAATATTCTACAAAAGAAAATTTGAAGCACATTTTCACTTTGAACAAGATTGAAAAGATTGTTCCTTGAAACATGTTAGTATTGTACTTTTGAAACCGAAAAAAAATATTCGTGCTTTGTAAACATTAGTGCCTTGAAAAGTATTAGTACTTTTGAAAACATTATATTTTGAATACAGTAGTACTTTTGAAAGATGTTATGCGTATTTTGAAAAATATACGTACTTTTTGAAAGATTAAAAAGTTTTAATTTTATTTTGAAAACATAATACTTGACTTGGTTTCTTTTCCAGTCTGACACAATCCTAGAAAACCTTGTTAACTACAAGAATATTTCCCTATGTGTCCTGGAAAATTTTCCAAAGAAGTATTATTTTCAAAAGTATTCTAAAAGGATTTTAAAAGTATTCCAAAGTAAAGTAAAATTTTGAAAGTGATGGTATATATATAAGCAAAATGATTTAAAAGGATAGTATTTTGAAAGGAAATTTATTTATGTTTTCAACAGGATTTTAAAAGTGCAGTGCATGAAAACATATAATTTTGAAAAATGTTTAATAATTATTTTAATTTAATCTCCCCCTAAGCTTGACCCAGTCCTAGGAAGCTTGTTGACTACAAACGATCTTCCTCTGAGTTTTAAGGTTTGATTCAAATTATAAGAATTATCTAATAATTTTGAAAAATAATTGTCAGAAATAATTTCTTTCGATTTAGACTCCCCTAAATTTGACACTTCCTAGGAGTCCTTGTAGATCATGAACTAACTTCCTTTGTGTCTTTAGGGTTTGTCAAAATCAAAAGGGAATCAAGCACAATTCTTAAAATGAATTTTGAAGTATTAATATTTCGAAAAACTAAGTATTTGAAAGACATATTTTGAAATGATAGCATAGTTTTAAACAGAACATGAGTGATAGTTTGAGAACATAGTATTTTTAAACTTCTTCTTTTAATTTGAACTCCCCCTAAACCTGACACAACCCTAGGAGGCTTGTTGACCACAAGTTAATCCTCCTCTGAGTCTTTAGGGTTTATTAAAATCAAAAGAATAGTTTTGAATAATAGTATGGTAATTTTCAACACAATTTGGAATGATAGCACAGTTTTCGAAGAACATTTTGAAATGATAATAATTTTTCAAAGATATTTTGAAATGATAATAATTTTTCAAAGAGATAGTAATATACTAGGGTTTTTGAATCAAATTTTTGAAAACCTTATTTTGAGATGATACTTAATTTTAGAGCATAAGGTTTTAGAAAAAAATCTAAATTTTTCAAAAAATATTAAAAAAACTCCCCTTGTATCCGACTCGTCTGACTTTGTCTTAGTGCTTGAAGGGTTTTCAGTATTGACTAGGTTTGACTATGTTGACTTGGTTTTACCAATAATTGACCCAATCAAGTCCTAGATCTTAGTATTAATTCAATCAAGACTTAGTTTGATGAGTTAATTTTTAAAACAAATGAAATTCAATTTTTGAAAAATGTTGAGTGGAAAACCTATAGAGTTAATTTAGAATTAATATTTAAAAAAATTGAGTTGATTTTGGAAAAGTATTGAACTATATAATTAGGTCCTAGACATCTCACCCAGTTCTAAGTGACAAGACGAGGTATCCTTACCTGTTTTGTGAGATGCATTAATTTTATCTTTGAATTAGTGTTAAATCTAAGATTTACTTAAAATTTGTGTTAGATTCAAATCTGACAATAGTAATCTGAATTTGATTTTCTATAATTGGTTTCTAGGTCTTGGCGAGGCACTAGGCCTTCTTTGGTCGTAGCCTTATTGGATCATCAACCCTTTCCTTGATAAAGCCTTTAATAGAAAATTCATCTTCAAGTTACTCCTTGAAAGATTTTGTTCTAACTAGTTTGGGTCTTGGATCGGTAGCTTCGGCTAATTCCACCAGACTAAACACACCAAGTAGTGTATACTTGACCTTATTAGAAGGGTTTCCCTAACGTAATATCATCTCAACTCCTCCCAACACTAAGTTTTCAAGTTTTAAGTAACTCTTTACTCCTTAAACTAATCAATCCTAATTCTATGCAAAAAAAAAACATGACAAAAATGATCTAAGTTATATCATAATTGAAATAAAACTCAGGTTTTTTAAAATCAGCAAGGTTGTGAATTAAGTTTTCTAACATATTAACCTTAAGTAACTTATATGAATCAATTATGTTATTTGAGATAAATATTGGATTTTCAAATATTGAAAACTTACCATTCCCGATTGTTTGTCTAGTACTCTTGTAATGATCATGAGCTAATCAGACCAGTTTGGGTAGATCTCCTTCATTGTCTTCTGATTCCGAGTCTGAGTCGGACTCGGGTACAGATTGATGCTTCTTCTTTGGTGGTTGTCTTGGAACTTTCCCTGCACTAGAAATTACACCTTCCTCGACCATTATAGTATCTGTTTGATTATTTAATTGTAATTCAAAAAAGGATTCAAAATTGGTTACCATTTTTCTGTCAGTCAATTCGTCTTCTGACTCTGGCTTGAGTTCGCAGTCAAGTATGGATTCTTTCTCATCTTCTGATCCGGAGTCAATTTTGAAGTCAGGTGCTAACTCTTCTAAGATCTCAATACCGTAGCTCTCTTCGTGTAGATTGATTAGCTTTTCCCAAATTTCTCTGGCACATCTGAATGGACCTACTAGTTCGAGTTGCTCCTTGGTTAGGCCACATTGTAGGATTGCAGTTGCCCTTGCATCGGTCTCGAATTGGTTGAGGGTTTGTTCATCCAGTTTGTCCCACTCGATTGATAACTCATCTTTTACGGGAAAAGAGAATCCCGTTTGGATGATCGTCCATAGATCTAGATGGGCCTTTAGGTGGGATTTCATTAGACCCTTCCAGGTTCTGAAGTTCTCGCCAGAGAATAGAGGCGGACGAACACTGTTCCATTCTTGATTGGCCATTAAGGATACATCTTGCACACAAAAAGAAAAACTAGAAATGTACCAAGACTTGGTCTTGGATTAGTAGTGCGGGAGAAGGGAAACAAAATAACCCAAAATAAATATTACATGAATTTCGAGGCGGAATAATAAAAATAATAATAAAAATTTGTTACAAATTTTTAGAAAATGTTACTTTTGTTAATTCTGAACAAAATAAGAATTTAATGTTGTGACAAAAATTTACTCGAATTAAGGTAGCATGAATTTTGAGAAAAAATATTAAAATAATGGTAAAAAATTTATGACAAATTTTCAAAAATTGATTGTTTTATCAATTCTGACTTATGGTGAAAAAATGAGAATTCAAAATTGAAAATGGCGAAAAAGATCGAGTGGTGTTGCACAAACCTCGATTAACAAAAAAGAAAAGAAATAAAATGAAAGAAATTTCGTAAATCCGAAAAACTCCCAAATTGGTGGTTGCACCAAATTTGAGCTACCCCGCTCTGATACCACTTGTTGGATCGAGAAAATACGATAGAGGGGGGGTGAATATCGTAAAAGCATTTCAGATTAGAAAAGAGAATGCACAGCGGAAATTAAAATCAAAACACACGGAACACAAGTATTTTTACTTGGTTCGGAGTCGCAGTCGGCTCCTACTCCAACGCCCATGGTCCTTGACCGTTTACTGCGGGCAATTCTATAATGGCACAAAGTTTTACACAGATTGTTACAATAATGAAAATTATACTTTTTGTTACCGACGCCTGGTGTGGATTGTACTTCGGAGCAGAGGGTCATCGTCGGCGCTAGAATCTCGAGATCGGAGGTTTCCGAAGCAGACCGCTTGAACGAAGAGCGTAGAGGGGTTGGAGAATTGATGTTCTGAAGCCTTGGGGTCAAGCCCCTTTTATAGTGCTCCTGGGGGTGCCTGACACGTGCCTTCGGAACTGAGAAATCTCATCCACAGCTCGTTCAGCGCTCATCCCTCAAGAATCGGCCTCGGGGCTGACGGGGGCCCGGGACGTTGGGGGCGCCCCGGTTGACTTGGTCTGCTGGCTTCGTGGCTAAGTTTGCTTCAATCACAGTTTGGCTTAGACCCAAGGCGCCCGAGGCATCCAGGGTGCCCGGGACATTCACGGCGCCCGGGACCATCAGGGTGCCTGGCCCAGTAAGCTTTCGAAGCGATTCTTGCTTAACTGCTCTTTGGCTTTGACCTTGGGCGCACGGGACCTCCCGAGCGCCTAGCCAAGGTTCCTGCCCCTCTCCTTTGGGGCGTTCTGTGATGCAGAAACACACTCCTTCGGTCCCTGCATTCAAGGTTAGTACCAACACAAACAAGGCAAGAATATACGTTAGTTTTTTACAGTCGTAGTTGTCTTGGTTCTGACTTCGGGTCTCCCAAAATGGAACCCTTGGTCGAACCGACGCCTAATGTTCCCTCGACGGGGAGCGCATCCTCACCTACTCCTCTCAGGAGAATTTACCTTTTGCCAACCGGCTCCTTCAATTGGACTTTTGCCCAGCTTTACTCACCAGGTCTTCGTGCCCAATCCGCGACCAGGTCTTAGTGCCCACCTTCCGAGCAGGTCTTCGGTACCCAGCCCCCGGCCAAGACATAGTGCCCAATTCCTCGAACTAGGTCTTCGGTGCCCAGCCCTCGGCCAGGACTTAGTGCCCAATTCCTCAAACCAGATCTTCAGTGCCCAGCCCTCGGCCTGGACTTAGTGCCCAGTCCACGACCAGGACTTAGTGCCTAGTGTTCCTAGGACTTTTCCTGCACACTTGAGTAACATCGTTAGATCACAAATAGACTTAACTTTGAATCCTTTGCCAATATCAAAACATGGTTCGATATTGTGCTTCCTGCACCAACAAGTTGTTCATGGAAACTTGAGCACTTTCTTCCTCCCCAAGCAATGTTGCCTTCTTCTCCAAGCAATGTTGCTCATGGTAACTTGGAGATTACTCACGGCAATTTGGAGAAATTTCTTCTCCAGACAAAGTTGCTCAGACAAGTTGCTGTGGACTCGGGCGTCGGCGGTGGAGGAGAGGAGTAGTAGGGTTTGTGTTTGGATTATCTTCTTCCTTGGAGCGGCTGGCGACATCCCTTTGGTTAGGGATTGGTTGGCTCAAGGAGAAGGGATCGACTTGGTGACCATGGTTCTTGGTAGATTGTCACCCACACGATATCCAAGAGGGGAGGGTCATATGGTAGAAGGTCGCGAGGTAATAGGGAAGGTATAATCTCTCTCTTGGCTCCTTCATTCTTATTTGTGCCTTATTCAAAAAATCAACTTGGTTTCATGCCACATGCGGGTATATATAGGGCTACGATAGGGACCATGAGGAGGTGTTTGATCTTGGCCTGCAAATGGATCCAAACCCGATCCACTAATGAGGATCCATTCCACTAAAGGACCCTCATTGAATTACCTCACCAACCCCCATATTTACATATGGGCTCCACTTATTACGAGTCGTCCATACCCCCATGTTTAAGATATCAAATGCCCGTTAATTAATTTAAATTTCTGACAATTCAAATTAATTAACTTCTGGATCCTTGATTAGTACCACTCAACCTTATCATCATGCCGGATCAAATCCACCTGCAGGGTTTAGCAAGATGAACCTTTTGAGCTCATCAAGGGGGCATCATCATCCCAACTCACCAGGATACGGATTTCGTCAATAATCAACAACACATCATATTATTAATATTATCACTCAACATACCGGGCCTATCGATCTAACAAAATAGATCTCGCTCATTGGTAAATCAAAGAAATAATAATTAAAAATATATGCCCGTTATTATATTGGGATTAAGGGATCGTACTCCATAATAAAATCTGAAGTCCTATGCAATTAACAAGTTAGTACAAATTGGATAACCTCTGGTTTTGATTCTGCTCAATGTACTCAAAGCACACTAGTGTAATTCTATGGTCAAGACCAACCACACATAATTACAATACTACCATCCCAATGGTTTGTCCAATTCCATCTCGGTTGTGAGCCTCTACTTATACTAGGCAAGGAACTGATAACACGATCTTCTGTGTGTCACCACACACCATGTTATCTACAATGCGAAGTAATGGACTTTATGCATGTACTATGATAAACAGGCACCTAGTGTAGTTGTGATTCTCTATTCAAAATTTAGATGATCTCATGTATAAAAAGAGCAATCTCTTTTAGTATACACATCTAACAATCTCCCACTTATATTCAAAGACTTTGCTTTCCTCAAAATATCATACATCTGACTCCCTGATCCTCCACATACCTAATGCTCTCGCTATCAAGGCCTAAGTGAAAAAGATTTCCCAGGTTGTCCTCTGATATAATCTAGGCAACAACAGCTTTTCCTCTCCTGGGTGGTACTTGCGGTCTATGTGTTTACTCGCCTTATGGGCTCGTGATTCCTTCAAGTTTGCAACTGCACCATTTGTTTATCACAACAAAATGTGATAGCTCTGAGCAAACCAAGAATCACATCAAAGTCCATCTTGAGGTTCCTGAACCATGTAACTTTCCTGGCTGTCTAAGAGATTTCCATCCATCCAACTTCCATGGTGGAGTCCATCATGTAGCCGCTGCGCGACACTCATCCAACTATAGTTCTACCTCCTAAAGTAAACCCAAAACCCCGAGGAATACTTATATTTGCCCCTATCCGACTGGACATCTGTATCCATATAACCCACAGGAGATTGGTTTGCCCGGTAAACTATCATATAGTCCTTAGTCCTTCTCAGACACTAATATATGCTTTTACCGTAATCCAATTTCCTTGATCTGGGTTACTCCGATATTTGCTATCCATGCCCACGACACAACAGATATCTGGTCTCGATTTTAGCTTACATGAGACTTCCTATAGCCAATGCTAAAGGAACCGCTATTACCTACTCTATCTCCTTTGATAATCTAAACATATCTCCTTAGATAGTGTAGCTCCATAGCTGAAAAGTACAAACTTTTCTTGGAGGTTTCCATTCTAAAACGAGTTAAGACACTGTCTTTGTATGAAGCTTGGGATAAGCACAACATCCTTCTCTGGTGATCCCTTAGGACTTTGATCGCCAAGGATGTGTCCTGCTTCTCCAAAGTCCTTCATATCAATTGTTTGGACAACCATACCCTTAAGTCTGATAATACTTTGTCATTGTTGCCAACTAACAAAATATCATCTACGTATAGTACAAGAATACCCCTACGTTTCCGTCACATTTCTTACATACACAAATCTCATCCGTCCTTTGAACAAATCCATATGACGGGATTATCTCTTCAAAGCGGATGTTCCTTGTCATAGGTTCAGGGATCTTGATTCATGGTCGCCAGAGACCGAGTCCAAGGACTCTCCCAAGAGCATGAATCCTTTTGGTTGACTAACAACCCTCCCACTATGACGATGAACCACCTGTGTATCTTCTGTGACACGCGGTGCAGTGACTTGTGGTGTATCCTCTTGTACAGTTGGTACTAGGGTCAGAACATCCCCTCTTAATTCTACAAGAACTAGTCTACTCATGGGCTTGTGGTTCATCGCATAGTCTTCTTCTAAGAATCGGGTATTCGTCCCAACGATTACCCTCTGATCCTTAAGACTATAGAACCACCTTTCGTTCTTCTAGGATACCCTACGAACAAGCGCACGAGATTCCAACTTATCAGTTTCCCCTCTCAGCACATGTGCTGAGCTACCCCATGTCCGAATATATCATAGACTTGGCATTCACCCAGTCCACACTTCTATGGGAGTAGAAGGCACTGACCTAGATGGTATCAAGTATGTACGCCGCCGTTTCCAGAGTATATCCCTAGAACGAATTTGGCAACTCGGAGCAGCTCATCATTGTCCTAACCATCCCCATAAGAGCCCTTTTCCTTCTCTCTGCTGCACTGTTCTGTTCGGGCGTACCGGGTGCAGTCAATTGGGATGGAATTCCAATCTCTGATAAGTAAGTCCTAAATTCTCCCAAGAGGTATCCACCACCACCACGATCAGATCGTAGTGTCTTGATACTTTTACCTTTATGTTTATCCACAATAGTCTTGAATTCTTTGACTAATAAAAGATTCAGACTTGCGACCATCAAGTAAATGTATCCATAACATTGAATATTCGTCTCACGAAGTATTCAAAGCTACCTCTGTCCTGGATAGGCATAGGACCTCACAAACTAGAATGAACCGATTCTAATATATCTTTGGCTCTATACCCCTCAGCCTTGAAAGGCCTCTTGGTTGTCTTACCTTGCAAGTATGATTCAAAGGTTGGGAAGTCTCCCACCACCAATGAACCCGAGGGCCCATTGGCTGTTGACCTTTGAATCCTACTAAGGTTAATAAGACCAAACCTTAGATGCCAAAGGTATGTTTAGTTCATCTCGAAAGGAACCTTTCTCTTATTTTGATTTGATGATGAGCTATTAGCTACTATTTGCATCATGGGAGACTTTGGTTTTAATTACTTAAATTGCTTATCCATGTTCCTAAACAGATACTCTTTCTATTCCACTTTTCATAACAAAAGCAATAAAATATCCATTGTTTCAGAAACTGTACCAAAGTTCTTTCTAAAATTAGGTACATAAAAGCAATCTCCTTAAAACCAAAATTTTATTTTCCTATCTAAAGGCAAATAAATAACTCCCACTGCAATCGTCGCCACCTCCATAGCATATCCCATGTAGATGGTAGTCTCTTCCTCAGCTAGTCATTGGGTTTCCTGGAACCCCTACAAAAAGTTGCAGTCATGATTAGTGGCATCCGTATTTACGCACCAGGTACTGGTAGATACAACCGCTAAACATGTTTCAACAACTAAGCATGGGAAATACCTTTCTTGACTACGGGGACAGTTCGCCTTCCATTGTCCAGTCTGCTGGCTCGTGAAGCACTTGCCTTTCGGCTTCTTCACACCAGCCTGAGGTCCCTGCGATTCTGCTGCCTTCTTGGACTCACCTTGTTTCTTCTTCTTCCTGCCTTTTGGCACAGAAGTAGAAACCTTCTGAGTGACCAAGGCCTGAAAACCCTGACTAAAGAGCCCCTCTGCCGCTTGGAGCTCTCCTAGTAGTTCCCTTAACGTATACTAATGCTTATTCATGTTATAGTTGAGCCGGAACTGCTGAAAACTTCTAGGCAGAGATTGGAGTATTATATCGACTTGGGTTTCCCCGTCGATTTATCCTCCAAGATCCTCAATCTCATTGAGGTGGGCCATCATTTTCAGGACACCCTTCAGAGCACATATTTGTACTTTTCAACAGTAATGACAATGTCTAGGTTTCTTTTCTAGTCTATATAATTTAGGGCCAGTAAGTTTAGTTTCCTTAAGTATGGTCGCTAGTGGGTTAAAGGCTATTTTGAAAATCCTAAGAATCACAACATACACTACTTTAGAAATCGAAAATAAATTGATTCCTCAAAACAATAAATTTTCGAAATCAACCAACACCCCTAACAACGAGAATTTGCATGTCATGTTAGTGTGGACGTATACAAACCCTACATTTGTTAGAGAAGGTTTTACCCATTAATCTTACTATCTTGTCAACCTAACTTTTTGACAATTAAGACTAATAGTTGGACAACTTCGGCCCTACAAGTTATTAGCAGTGACTCCGTTGAGGAGGATACTAATAATTGTATCTAAGTGTTTACCATTGCACGACACTAAGAGAATTATTTAGGATTATGTGTCTTCCGTTGGGGAAGTACATACGCTCTTCAATAATCCTCTATAATCTTTTCTGATCGTGCGATCCAAAGAATAAGCCTATCCGTTATGGAGGAAGGCACTCAAAGCCAACGTGCAGGCTTGTTCGCATTACAAATCAGAATGCAATGGAGGTCGTGGGACCATTAGGGTCCCTCTCTCAATTAGTAATTTATTACGAGGAATTTTAACTTAGCATAACCACACAACAAGCACATTACCAACATATGAAAAATACAGAAAATCCTAGATTTTCCAACGTTCATGGCCTTGGTGTCTAATGCGCCTCCAGTCGTGTCGTCACTTCGTCCGCTCCTCCCTTCCTTATGCGCAAGCCACCTTGAGGGATCTCCAAGCCGAAATGACCAGCTAATTATTTACATCATCGATCATATACTTCACAAAGGAGTGTACATGAAAACTAGATCAAAAATAAAATAAATAGCTCGGCTAAACATGTGCCGTATTTAATTACAAAATTAAATACCTAGCCTCGTCAACCCCGAGGATTAATTAATTTCAATAATTTGCACAACCATCACACACATCTATTATTTGGCCATGATAAGTTGGAATCTAGTTCCTGCATCATAAAGTTACCCTACGCACATCAACATATCATCCAGCAAAATAAAATGTATGAAAATACAAAAAATTAACCAATCCTTAAAAACACAAAGCCCAAAACCTCAGCTCTGATACCAGTTGTTGGGTATGACTTGACGGGTTTCCTCAGCGAAAACTTGGTCATCCATGAGAGACCTCTCCATGTCTACGGATTAAAAATTAATCCAAATGGAGACCCGTCACCCAACGACCATCTCACACCGTATCGAACGATCCAAATCACAACTCGGCCAATCACAAAGATCGGGCCTTGTAATTTGCTTGACCGTTCGACCGCGGAAAAGGCGACGAGTGGATCACCAGCTTTTGTGTTTATTGTCGGGGTTCAGTTAATTAATTATTGGCTATGATTCGCATCATAATAATTAAATAACTCACATAAAAAAGATGAGGCAAATGAATAAGACACAAATAAGAATGAAGGAGCCAAGGGAGAGATTATACCTTCTCTTTTACCTCGCGACCTTCTACCGCATGACCCTCCCCTCTTGGACATCGTGTGGGCGACAATCTACCAAGAACCGTGGCCACCAAGTTGATCCCTTCTCCTTGCGCCAACCAATCCCTAACCAATGGGATGTCGCTGGTCGCTCCAAGGAAGAAGATAATCCAAACAGTGAGTTATTCCGAAATGAACTAGCTCTGATACCACTTGTTAGGATCACGGCGTCAAGCTAGAGGGGGGGGTGAATATCTTTCTTTCGATTTTGTCTACAAAGATGGTTAGCTAAACACAAACAAAATAAATAAAAAAAGTAGAAACAATGCTAACACCTTGATTTACTTGGTATCCACATCAGAGAGGTGACTAGTCCAAGGATCCACACACACGCACGAGCTCCACTATGAATGTCTCCTTCAAGGTGGAGAAACCTTCACAAATGACACTCTTCCTCTTTACAAAGATGAAATGAATGTGAGAGGAAGAGCTGGAGATTTTGAGCACTTGGGACACAATTCTACACACAAGAACTGCAACCTTGACCTGCTCAAATGTCTCCATTTAAATAGAGTAAAGGACAGCTCTTTAAGCTGTCCAGCCTGATACTAGTCGACTGCCTC
Source organism: Boesenbergia rotunda (assembly GCA_024364735.1). Lineage (NCBI taxonomy): Eukaryota > Viridiplantae > Streptophyta > Magnoliopsida > Zingiberales > Zingiberaceae > Boesenbergia > Boesenbergia rotunda. The sequence goes on from JAGFNQ010006486.1 coordinate 127,142, forward strand.
TAGGGCAGTCGACTGATCCCACCGCAATAGCCAGCCAACGACTAGTTTTTCAGGTGGATCAGCCGACTGGTCCAGGACCAGTCGACTGATCTTTCTATGAGTTTGAGTTCCCCGCTGGCAGTCGACTGATCCATCCCCAGTCGACTACCCAGCCTATATTTTCACTGTCCCTCACTCCGAAGACCACCCTTCACGTATGCCTTCAAGTTCACTCCCTTGACTTGCCCCTTGAAGTCCTCTTCCACTGGCTGTCATCCCTCAGATGCGCCCACAAGCCCCCGGCTTGCCTCCATGCCATCCTTCACGTATGCCCTTTGAAGTCCACTTCCTCCAGCTCGCCCTTGGAGTCCTCTTCCCTTGGCTCTCGTCCCTCGGATGCGTACTCCATGTGTGACACACCAAGTCCTGCAAGACTCAACCACACATATCAAAACAACATAACACCCTAACTTAACCATATTGGCACACACACATCAAAACCATGGTCCTCTCGATCATACTTGGGTCAATTGCCCCATCAAGTAAGACCTTGGTCATAGTTTATACTTTCATCGAGCACCTTGCGTGCCCTATTCCCAAAACTTGTTTTGGGACTTATCAAGACCTTGGTCTTGCTATACTGAGATCACACACACAAAAATGCTTAGATTAAGTTCTACGAAAACATACGAGAATAACTTTTACTACAGGTGAGTGATCTACTTACCTTTATACTTTCTACTCACTATATCGTATACGAAGCCTAGTGAGGAATCCCTTCGTCCACGTCATTCGCACTGTCCCCAAGTCATAGGCACAAGGAGAAAAGAGAAACCCTAGGTGTCTTTCTCAAGAGGAAGAAGAAGATGTGAGGAAACCCCTTGTTTCCTCTTCTTTCTACTCCTTTATATACTAAGTAGAGTGGAAGTTGAAGCAACTTCCATGAATAGGTGCTTAGGTGCTTACTTGCTCTTATCTTAAATTGTTTCCTTATCACAATGTGATGCTTTACCACCACCTAATAGAAACTTAAACCTAAACTAAACTAAGGGTCCTTGGTTCGAGCCTCGACTCTGACCCTTTTTTACTCTACAAAAGAAATTTTTTAATTTTTTTTTTATTTTGGAAAATTCGGGAAAAATTCGGGCATTACAATCCTCCCTACCTTATAAAAAGTTCATCCTCGAACTTAGAATAGCTCCGGATACTTTTGCCTCATGCTATCTTCTGTTTCCCAAGTTGCCTCCTCAAACTTCTAGTTTAGCCATAGAACCTTCACTAGGGGTACCACTTTGTTCCTCAGTTTCTTGACTACTCGATCTATTATTTGAATAGATCGACTTCCATAACTGAGATCTTCTTGAACTTGTACCGTTTGTGGCTCAATCACTTGGTTGGCATCGGAAACATGTTTCTTCAACATTAAGACATGAAACACATTATGAATAGCTGACATCTCTGAAGGTAGCTCCAACTCATAAGCTACTTTGCTAACTCTTTTCATAACTAGGTAGGGTCCTATGTATCGAGGACTTAGCTTGCCTTTCTTGCTGAATCTCATTGCGCCTTTCATGGGAGCTATTTTGAGGAAAACTGTATCCCCAACCTTGAACTCTAGCGGTCTACGACGCACATCGACATAACTCTTTTGGCTACTCTGAGCAGTTTCTATCCTTTGGCGGATGCTCTTTATAGCTTTTATGGTATCCTCAATAAGTTCTGTCTGATACCCCATTTCTTTCTTTTCACTACTTTAATACCAACAGATAGGAAATCTGCACCTTCTACCATAAAGAGCTTCATAAGGCGCCATACCAATAGTAGCTTGGTAACTGTTATTATAGGCGAACTCAGCTAAACATAAATATTTGCATCAACTGCCATTAAAATCTAATGCACAAGCTCTGAGCATATCTTCTAAAACTTGATTTACTCTTTCTGTCTATCCATCAGTCTGAGGATGGAATGCTGTGCTAAATCTCAGTTTGGTGCTTTGTGCTGTCTGTACACACACCCAAAGGTGCGAAGTGAAACGACCATCTCTATCAGAGATAATGGTCTTCGGAATTCCGTGCAGTCAGATCACTTCCTGTACATATAACTGAGCTAGTCTTTCTATTAAGTAAGACACTTTGATTGCCAAGAAGTGGGCAGACTTGGTCAATCTATCTATAATTACCCAGATAGCATCATAGCTATTTGTTGTCTTTGGTAGACCAACAATGAAGTCCATGACTATATCTTCCCATTTTCACTCGAGAATCTGTATGGGATGTAGGACTCCACCTGGCCTCTGATGTTCTGCTTTAACTCTTTGACATGTCAGATAGGTACTGACATATTTAGCTACATCTCTATTCATTCCAGACACCAAATCTTTTTTCAAATCCTGGTACATTTTGGTAGAACCAGGGTGCATAGAGTAGAGAGTTTTATGGGCTTCTTCTAGAATTTTCTTTCTCAGCTCTTCATTGTTGGCGACACATAGACAATCACCATAATATGGTATCCCACTATCAGATACTCTAAATTCTTTACTTTCTCCTTCTTGCATCTCTTGCTTGATCTTTTGAATATCAAAATCTCGATCTTGCTTTTTCTGTATATCCTCAAGCAGAGTTGACTCTAGTGTCAATATTGAGAGTTGCCCATATATGATCTCAACTCTATAATATACTATTGTAACGCCCGCCTTTCCCGCCTTACGATGTAGGCGGAAGGCGGCGCTACGTGAACATACATATACGCATATGGAAATTTTAATGCAGCGGAATAATTTAAAACATCATACATATGTGTTTAAACCATGCAATTACAACTTGAATCAAGTTGACATATCGTAGCTATCATTCTTAAATATGGTTACTTGGTAAACATAGCATTGTCATAACATAAGACATAGCATGTGAGACATAACATTCTTGAACATGCTTGCATTAAACATAACTTAACCTACCATCCAGCTTAAAGCCAATATATTGTTCTAAATGAACACATCATGGTATAACATGTTAACATCATAATTTAGCAATGATAAGTATAGCAATAAAGCACGATATAGAAATCATCATAAGTTGTTCATAAGCAACATAAGTAATAAAATATTCCTAGTAAGTTGTTCTTTAAGAAAACCATCATAAAGTATAGCATGAAAGTAAAGATGACAATGCAAAACATAAGACATGTGACAATTATGAGTAATAGGATCTTTTTCTTTTTCTTTTGCCATGTCACTGCCACACACACACTTGCCCCTCCTACTGCTTCCCTTAGCTTAGTATCCTCTTGCTTGATCTGCGGTATAAGAAAATAAAACTTATAAGCACATAGGCTTAGTAAGACCATTTCCTACTCACTAAAATCATACGTCATATATAGTCAATAGAAAGAGCATAACATAAAGAGTGTAACATAAAACAAAAGCATATCATGAGTAGGTATTCATAAAGCATTTGACATGAGGAGGCATATAGATATACATGAAAACATATAATCATATGGAAGTGCTTAACATGTAATGAAAGTGCATAGAGCTCATGGCATAAGAAGTACTTGACATAAAATATAAGGCACATAAAATACTTAACATAGAGAAGTTCTTGCATAAAACATAAGCATATAAAATACTTGACATGGAATAGATGCATAGCATGAATGAATGCATGAATTAAATGCACATAACATAAGGATGCTTATTTAAAAATCATAATTATAAGTACTTAAACATAAATCTCAACATCATGGGGGGCCCCGGTTTGTACCACATACATCCATCATTTGCGTGCATCCCTAAGTAAATACGAGGTAGCTAGTCTCGACCTACTAGGGTACTAGGTTACCTTCAACATAAGGACAACTACGGTAATCCAGAACCGAGGCTTTCTAAGGAGCCCATCTCTGTTGGACAGCTACGGTAGTCCTAGAACCGAGGGCAGCTACGGTAGTCCCTAATCGAGGCTTTCTAAGGAGCCCATCCCTTGGACCTTATTTGGGTCCGGTACAAGCCCATCCATAAAGTAAAATAGCTTCACATGCTTCTTTTTACATCATTAGAAATGCTCTTGGTATTTCATCATTCATAGAACTTACATAGCATAATTAAAGACATAAACATGATCTTAATACATGAAGTATGGTATAAAGCATTCTTAGCATTTCATCATTCATAGTTAATGCATAACATCATTATGTCTTAAAAGCACAAACATAGACTTGATTCATAAGGTATGTCATGCTCACATCATTATGCCTTAGAGGCATGAACATCATCTTCATTCATAAGGCATGTCATACATACATAATTATACCCTAAGGCATAAACATCATCTTAGTTTATAAAGCTTGCATGATCATGGTACATAAGGTAAGCATGCATAGATAAGTTTTTTTCATACATGGTACATATCACATATCATACATGATCATGGTATCTATCTTAAAACATGCATGGGTATGATCCATATGAACATGATACATACTACATAGATTCATGACATTCAACATAAACATGCGTAGGTCTACATAACCATAATATATATCTCATCATACATATGTTCAAGGCCTTTAACCTAATGCATGCATAATTCTACATAAACATGATGCATACTTCACAACACATGTGTTCATGGTATATGGTTTAAAACATTCATGAATAAAACCTTCTAAAACATGACACATAACATAAGCATACAAGGTCGTGATGTATAGCACATAAAGTTAGGTTTTAGGTATCATAAAATTCATACAACATGCATGAACATATATCTACATCATAATAAGCCATAAACAAGTACACTTGAAACCTTAGACTAACCCAAACCCTAGAATTGGTGCTTGGCCGAAAGTTGTAGATGGAAGTCCCATTATTCAAGTAACATGTGAGGTACCATAAGTAACATAACACCCATACAATACATACAATGCCATAGGAAGCCATTAGAACACATGATTGGGACTAACCCTAATTTCTAACCATGAATTGGGTCTTTGGCCGAAACCCTAGAGGGGTCACAAGTCCATGGAAAATTCATATAACTCACAATTAACCTCCATTGTATCATAGGGAATCATAATAAGCATGCTTGGAGGGTTAGATCTAATCCTAACCATGAAATGGGAAAGGTGGCCGAAACTTCATGAGGGACTTAGGTTGCTACAAAAATTCCACAACTCACAATTCATTCTTTATTTATCATGAGAAAGCATTAGGAAACATAAGTGAGGTTTTAACATCATCCCAAACCCTAAAAGGGTGCTTGGCCGAAACTTCTAGGAAACCCTAAGTCCATAGTTTTCTCAACATAGATCCCTAACAATTCTTAAATCATGAAAGACAACATAAAAACTATTATACCACAGGTGAGGGAGTCTTACCTCTTGTTGTCTTGGTTAGGAACCTTAAATAGAGAAAAGAGTGAAGACCTTCTTGACCTTAGAACACCCCTTGCCCTTGTAGCCTTGTAGGAAGCCTTGGATCTTCAAGAGGGAGTCCTCTTGTGAAGTTTTCCAAGGGGAAAACCTTCCTTGTGGCTCACGGCAAGAAGGAGGAAGAAGAGAGTAGAGGAAGAGCCTTGGTGGAAGAAAAGAGGAAGAAATAACTTAGGTGCCTCTTCATTTCTCATCCCTCTCTTTTATACTAAGTGAAGGGGCATGGTGCCTCTTCACATGGTGCCTCTTCACCTTCTTTAGCCTCAACTAAAATCTTCTTCCTTTTCCACTAGCTCTCCCTTGCTAGGTGAATTTGTTAGTACATGCATGATGAGGCTTTGCCTCTATTCTAGGTCCAAGGTTCAATCCTTGGTGCATGCACTTTCTTTTTATTCCATTTACTCTTATTTTAGGCAAGGTCAACATAAGAGCCCACCAAGAGTTATGCTAATATTCCTAATTAAAATTCATTTCTATTTATGTTAAAATTCTACCCAAGGACCACTAATAGCCATGGTGCTAGAAGGGCCCATGTCAGACCCATTAGTACTTAGCTTTTTAATCCATATAAGAAATCATGCTAAGGTTCATGCTAGTATTCATATGTTACTCAAGAATCCATATAGGCATGATCAATATTTTAAAGAAAAATATTGAGAGAATTTTACGGGCGTTACAACTATCTCTTTCTGCAGTGGTGGTGACTGTGATGACAGGGACATCAAAGTTGCGTAATTTCTTTCAACTTAACGCATCAGCCACTTTGTTTGCTTTACCAGGGTGGTAGAGGATTTCACAGACATAATCTTTGACTAACTCCAATCACCTTCGTTGTCTCATATTTAGGTCCTTTTGAGTGATGAAATATCTCAGACTCTGGTGATCTGTGTAAATCTTGCACTCAACTCCGTACAGATAATATCTCCAGATTTTGAGAGCGAAGACTACGGCTGCTAACTCAAGATCATGAGTAGGGTAGTTCTTTTCATAATCCTTGAGTTGCCTGGAAGCATAAGCAATGACCTTGCCTTCTTGCATGAGTACAGCTCCAAGACCTAACTTTGATGCATCACTATATATGTCGAAGCTTCTGTCACTTTAAGGAACTGTAAGGATGGGAGCACTTGTCAGTCTTTTCTTCAGCTCAATAAAACTTTGCTCACAATCCTCAGTCCACTCTTATTTCTTATTCTTTCTGGTAAGGGCTGTTAGTGGAGAAGTTATCTTTGAAAAGTCTTCCACGAATCTTCTGTAATACCCTGCAAAATCGAGAAAGCTTCTAATCTCACTGGCATTCTTTGGTCAACCCCAGTTACTAATTGATTCAATCATTGCTGGGTCTACCATAATACCTTCCTTGGAAATAATGTGGGCTAGAAAAGCCACTTCGTCAAGCCAGAATTCACACTAAAAATTTGGCATACAATTTCTTCTGTTGTAAGGTCTTCAACACTACCCTCCGATGTTCGTCATGTTCTTCCTGAGACTTTGAATAAACTAGGATAACATCAATGAAGACTATGACGAACTTATCAAGAAACTCCTTGAATATTTGATTCATTAGATCCATGATTGTTGCAGGGGCGTTTGTCACTCCAAAGGGCATGACTACAAACACATAGTGTCCATACCGTGTTCGGAAAGCAGTTCTCGGCACATCAGTGTCCTTGAATTTGAGTTTATGGTAACCTGATCGCAAATCTATTTTGGAAAACACGGTTGACCCTTCATCTGATCAAATAAATAGTCTATCCTTGACAAAGGATACCTGTTCTTGATAGTCACCTTGTTCAGGGCTTGATAATCTATGCACATTCGCATAGTTCCATCTTTCTTCTTGACGAACAACACGGGAGCTCCTCAGGGTGAATGACTAGAGCGGATGAAACCCTTGTCAAGTAACTCCTATAATTGTTCTTACAGTTCCTTTAGTTCTACTGGCGTCATACGATAAGGTGTCTTTGAAATCGGGTTGGTACTTGGAGCCAACTCAATTTCAAACTCAATTACTCAATTAGGAGGATGTCCTAGTAACTCTCTAGGAAACACCTCCGGATAGTCATATACTACCCGCACTTCTTCTTTCTTTAGGCCTTCTCCTTGCCTTGCATCTATTATGTGTTCTAAATAACCAGAACATCTAATATCTAATATCCTTTGAGCTCGTAAGGTAGATAACAACCTTTTTGTCTTTCTCTTTGGGTCTCCGACAAACTCGAACGGAAGTTCTGCTTCTGGTGTGAACTTTACTTTACTTTTGCGGCATTCAATGGAGGCATTGTACTTGCTCAGGAAAGCCATCCCTAAAATGATATCGTAATCCTTCATATCAAGGACTACTAAATCACCATAGAGTTCTCGGTTGGAAATCTAAATTGGCACAGCTCTTAGCCACTGAGTAGATGCCATGACATCTCCCAAAGGTAATGTCGTTAAGAACTTATCCTTCAGCATTTCCGGTGGGATCCCTAGCTTCTTGGAGAATGACATACACAAAAGAATGTGTTGCCCCCGTATCGAATAAAACACTAGCATAATGAGATAAGATGAGTATTCGACCTGTGACCACGGTAAGAGAATTTGCCACCTCTTCCTTGGTGATGGCGAAAATTCTGGCGTTGGTCGTGACTGGTGGGTCTTCCACTCTCCCTTGACTGATGTAGGTGTAGGTATGGCTTGGAGGTTTCCAAGACAACCACGGGGTCGTATCTGAGATGAAGGATCGTCTAAGGCGTGCAGGGGGGCTGAAAGCACTTTTTCTGATCGTTTCGATCTCTACAGAATTGTTAGCGCAGCGAAAATAATATGTAAAAGAAAATGAAACAATGCTAACAAAAGTATTTTACTTGGTATCCACCCAAATGGGTGACTAATCCAAGGATCCACGCCGTGAGCACAACTTTCACTATGAAAATCTCCTTCAGGTGGAGAAACCTTTACAACGGCGATCTTCCACTTTACAGAATGAAGTAAATTGAGTGAAAGGAAGCAAGAACACTTTTCAGTTGGGCAGCACCTCGTTACTGTACGTAACCGTACCGTACACATGCAAAAAGGTGCTCCTTTTATCGGTGAAAAGGATAGACTCGCAGACTGTCCAGCCCCGCACCAGTCGACTACCCCAAGGGCAGTCGACTGGCCCAGCATTAATTGCTGGCCAATGGCTAGCCAACGGCTAGTTTCGAGGTATACCAGTCGACTGCCCCAAGGCCAGTCGACTTGTAGCGACCCGCCTTCTCTACCTTAGCCGGACCGTTACTTGTCTACTTCTTGACTCTAATGCACGACTAAAAATGCGAAACTTTCTTAAACTTGTATTTAAATCTATCTAAGAATAATATTCTAACTTTAATAGTCATGCATTTAAACTCATCACACAAGGTTCTATAATATTGCTAAAGCATTATGGAATACGAATGCAACTTTTCTAAGCACATTTAAAGCAATGAAAACTTAATTCAAAAGGAGACTAACAACATCTTGGCACATTCATCAAATAGCTACATCGAAGTATCGATATTCAAAACTACTCACGCTCATACTCATCCAATGCAATCATAAGGATATGTATACTAAATAGAATGACATGGAATCTCTATTCGTGGTTTTAAGACAGACAAAATATCTAAAATGCAAATACTTGGATAAATTCTATGTGATCTAATTTAAACTAAGAATTTGTAATAAATGCACTTTAAGTCTTTTATTTATCTCGTCCCAAGGACCTCTCCAAGGTCAGCCACCACACACACGTTACTCAACACCGCCTCGTCGCCTTCCTTCAGAATTGCTTGCCTTTACCTTTACCTGCAGCAAGAGGAAATGCAACTAATAAGCATAAAGCTTAGTAAGTACTATCTAGCTCACAAAATCTCGAAATGTGCAGGCATGCTTTTTAAACAATATGGAATCACATGAGATACTTTTATGCTTAAAAGAAACACTAAAACATGTATAACTCAAAACATGCATACTCAAGCATTAATAAGTCTTAACTCACTTTTTCTTGGCTTAACATGAAAATTTAGCAATTCTTTAACTTTAAATCTTTCTTTAACTTTTAGAAAACTTCCTTAAACTTTAGAAAAACTTTGCTAAAGCATATACTTGAAAATAATAATCACTTGGATCCACTTAAGACGTAAGTACCATCTTATGCGCGTTCTCTAAAAGGTTGGGGTAGCGAGCCACCAATCCTAATAGAGCAGACCTTGGTCTACCAGGGCCAAGACCTTGGAATTGGACACCTGGATTTCTTTAACGACGCCCTTGGACGCCGGGTACTGGCCTTAGAAAATAAAATACTTACTTTTTCTTATCTTGAATGCCTTGGCATTTTAACGAGCACCTTGTGAGCCCAAATCCCTAAGTCTTGACTTTTGGGGATTTCTTAAGGCCTTGGCCTTTTCTTTTCTTATCTTTATCTTCTCTTTTCTTTTCTCATAACTTTTCTTAGCCCCTAACCTCATATAGGGTACTTAATCAAACTTATACAAGTATGGATTAAACTAGAGTTACATGCAAAATCATAAACTAAGGAAAAATTTGCATTTTAACTTTCTAACGGGAAAAACTTGCGGAAAACCGTCTCTTACTGCAGGTGAGCAGTACTTACCTTGGTATCTTGGACATACAACCAAGAACGACATCGGAGGTTCCGGAGAAACTCGGAGTCTCGGAGATTTCTTCGCGTTCACGCGTTCCTCTCGTCGTGGGGATTCCGAATATCGGAAAATCTCTCCGCACTCCTTGCTTTTCCTTGGCCGGCGCCCCCTTAGAAGAGGAGAGGAGGCCTTGGTGTGTTTTTGCCCAAGGGAAGAGAGAGGGGCGGCGTGAGGGTTTGGGTGAGGAAAATAAAACTTCTCTCCTTAATTATCTATTTATACTTATGGGGGCGAATTTACCTAATTATACCTTATCTATTGTTTCGCTCAATCTATTTCAACAAAATCAAACCAGCGCAGCTGGTCTGCCCATTGTCTCTCACAGCGTAGGTTAAGCGTTTGATTCCCACATACGTGATTTTCTATTTATAACCCTTTTTGCCACTTTCGTTTACGGAAAAATTCTATAAAAATATCCATAAATTTGGAATAAATTCTAAGATATTTCTAAAATTAGTTTTGAGAATTTTCGGGCGTTACAATCCCCCATACCTTATAAAAAGTTCGTCCTCGAACTTAGAATAATTCTGGATATCTTTCTCTCATGCTGTCCTCACGTTCCCAAGTAGCCTCCTCATGCTTCTGATTCTGCCAGATAACCTTCACTAGTGGCACTTCTTTGTTTCTTAATCTTTTAACTGCTTTGTCCACTATCTGTGTCGGTCTGCTCTCATAGCTAAGATCTTCTTGGATCTGCACTGACTGAGGCTGAATCACTTGATTGGGATCGTGAATACACTTCTTTAGCATAGAGACATGTAATGTACTGTGGATCGCGGGCATGTCCTCTGGCAAGTCCAGCTCATAGGCTACCTTTCCAACTCTCTTTATAATCTTGTAGGGTCCTATGTAGCGAGGACTCAGCTTGCCCTTTTTGCCAAATCTCATCACTCCCTTCATGGGAGCGACCTTGAGAAATACTGAATCTCCAACTTGGAATTCAAGTGGCCTACGGCGTGTGTCAGCATAACTTTTCTGTCTACTCTGGGCAGTCTCAATCCTCTGGCGGATCATCTGGATAGCCTGAGTGGTCTCATATATAAGCTCAGTCTGGCTGCCTAGTCCTGACTCCATCTTTTTCTTCTCACCAGCTTCTTGCCAGCATATGGGTGATCTGCATTTCCTGCCATATAATGCTTCATAAGGTGCCATTTTGATAGTGGCCTGATAGCTATTGTTGTAGGCAAATTCAGCTAAACACAGGTACTTGCACCAACTGCCTTTAAAATCTAGTGCACAGGCCCTGAGCATATCTTCTAAAATTTGATTTACTCTTTCTGTCTGTCCATCAGTCTGGGGATGGAAGGTCGTGCTGAATTTAAGTCTGGTGCCTAGTGCGTGCTGAACACACTCCCAGAAGTGAGAGACAAAGCGCCCGTCTCTGTCAGAAATGATAGACTTCGGAACTCCATGAAGCATGATCACCTCTTTCACATATAACTGCGCCAAATGCTCTACTGAGTGCGACACCTTGATGGCTAGGAAGTGGGCAGACTTGGTCAATCTGTCCACTATCACCCAAATCGCATCGTGTCCATGGGTGGTTGTTGGAAGACCTGTGATAAAGTCCATAGATATTTCTTCCCACTTCCACTCTGGAATGGGAAGTGGCTGTAGAACTCCTCCTGGTCTCTGGTGCTCCGCCTTGACTCTCTGGCAGGTCAAGTAGGTACTGATATATCTAGCCACATCTCGCTTGAGTCTAGACCACCAGAACCTTTGCTTTAAATCTTGGTACATCTTGGTAGAACCAGGATGCATAGAGTACGGGGTACTGTGGGCTTCTTCTAAAATATTCTTTCTTAGTTCCTCATCATTGGGGACGCAAAGGCGGTCTCCAAGATAGAGGATGCCACTGTCTGATACTCGAAACTCTGAATTTTCTGCCTCTTGGATCTCCTGCTTGATCTTCTGGATCTCTGGGTCTTGACTTTGCTTTCTTTGTATATCCACAAGCAGGATTGACTCTAGAGTCAATACAGAAAGTTGCCCAATTATTACCTCGACTCCAAAATCCTTTATTTCTTTCTGAAGTGGTAGAGACAGTGATGATAGGGACATCAGTGCTGCACAGGATTTTCTGCTCAGTGCATCTGCCACTTTATTAGCTTTACCTAGGTGGTAGAGGATTTCACAGTCATAATCTTTGACCAATCTAGCCACCTGCGCTGCCTCATATTCAGATCCTTCTGAGTGAAGAAGTACTTCAAACTCTGATGGTCTGTGAAGATTCTGCACTGCACTCCATACAGGTAGTGTCTCCAGAGCTTCAGTGCAAAAACCACAGCTGCTAGCTCAAGATCATGAGTAGGGTAATTCTTCTCATAGTCCTTGAGCTGTCTGGAGGCATATGCTATTACTTTACCGTCTTGCATGAGGACAGCTCCAAGGCCCATCTTGGATGCATCACTGTAGATGTCAAAGGCCTTGTCACTCTCTGAACAGTCAGGATGGGAGCACTAGTCAATCTTTTCTTCAGTTCTAGGAAGCTGTGCTCGCATTTATTGACCACTCAAACTTCTGATTCTTCTGGTCAGGACTGTGAGAGGAGAGGCTATTCTGGAAAAGTCCTCCACAAATTTTATGTAATATCCTGCCAGGCCTAAGAAGCTTCTGATTTCACTGGCATTCTTGGGTCTACACCAGTTGCTGACTGCTTCTATCTTAGCTGGATCAACTTGAATGCCTTCTTTGGATACAATGTGACCTAGGAAGGTCACCTGATCTAGCCAAAACTCACACTTTGAGAATTTTGCATAGAGCTTCTCCTGCTGAAGGATCTGCAGCACTATCCTCAGTGTGTAGCATGGTCCTCTGGAGTCTGTGAGTATATGAGAATATCATCAATAAATACAATGACGAATTTATCGAGATACTCCCTGAAGATGTGGTTCATCTGCTCCATGAAGACTGCTGGAGCATTGGTTACTCCAAAAGGCATCACTACAAATTCGTAGTGGCCGTATCTTGTCTTAAGGCCGTCCTGAGGATGTCGCTTTCTTTAACCTTTAGCTGATGATACCCAGAACGCAGATCTATCTTCGAGAACACTGTGCCCCTTTGAGTTGATCAAATAAATCATCTATTCTAGGATGGGGGTACATGTTCTTGATGGTTACCTTGTTCAGAGCTCTGTAGTCTATGCACAGACGCATAGACCATCCTTCTTCTTGACGAAAAGTACAGGAGCTCCCCAGGGTGAATGACTCGGGTGAATGAAGCCCTTGTCTAGTAGCTCCTGGAGTTGCTCTTGTAATTCCTTCAACTCTGCTGGAGACATACGATATGGGGCCTTCGAGACCGGACCGGTACCTGGTACTAGCTCGATCTCGAATTCCACTTCTCCCTGTTGGGAGGTAGTCCAGGTAGTTCTTCTGGGAATACTTCTGGATATTCACAGACTACCCGTACATCCTCCTGCTTGAGTTCTTCTTTGCTTCTGATGTCCACTATGCGTGCAAGAAAACCAGCACACCCTTGTTCTAGCATCTGGTGGGCTGCCAAGGCTGAGAGGAATTTCTGAGTCTTCCTCCTTGGGGCTCCTTGAAATTCGAATGGTGGTTCTCCTTCTGGACTGAAAACCACCTTCCTCCGGCGACAGTCCACTGAAGCGCTGTACTTACTGAGGAAATCCATGCCCAGTATGACGTCGAAGTCTTGCATCGCAAGGACTATTAGATCGACATATAGCTCTCGGTCTGAAATCTTGATTGACACAGCCCGGAGCCGCTGGGTGGATTCCATGATTTCCCCTGAAGGGAGAGTTGTCAGGAAATCTGGA
>JAGFNQ010006486.1:141316-159897 GCA_024364735.1 Boesenbergia rotunda
GAGATGACCTGTGCAAGAAGGCTCATCACATATCTGAAAGCATACCTCGTTGAGCTCCCCATCCTTTTTAAGCCATTGGAGGGAGAAACATTGTTCGTTTACCTGTCCGCAGCTGAACAAACGGTAGGCTCTGCGCTCATTCGGGAAGAAGACATTGTTCAGTACCTAGTATACTTCTTCGGACATCTCCTGAAGGACGCAGAGACAATATATACTATTATGGAGAAGTTGACCTATGCTCTCGTATTAATGGCCCGGAGGCTCAGGCCATACTTCTTAGCACGTCCCATTGTGGTACTCACCAATAGCCCGCTTGGGCGTGTCCTCATCAATCTAGAAGCTTCGGGTCAGTAGATCAAGTGGATGGTAGAGTTGAGCGTGTATGAGATTAAGTACCATCCCCGCACTACCATCAAGGCACAAGCTCTTGTTGATTTCATGCTCAAAGCTATTCCGGAGCCCTAAGATGATGGAGTGTGGAAGATCTATGTCGATGGTTCCTCCAACAGCAAGCACAGTGGGGTCAGAGTGCTAATGATTTCCCCCAGGGGAGATACATTACATTTATCCATCCAGCTCCACTTCCGAGCCACCAACAAAGAAGTCGAGTATGAGGCGATTCTAGCGGGGTTACAAGTAGCCAAGCAAGTGGGAGCTACTCGGGTCATCCTGCACTCGGACTCTCAGCTCGTCGCCCAACAGATAAAAGGCGATTTTGAAATAAAGAATGAGCACCTACAAAAGTATGTGGCTATCTATGAACAACTAAGGTCCTCTTTCCCGAGGTTGTTCTACAGAAAATCTCCCGAGCCTACAATGTTATGGCAGACGAGTTAGCCAAACTGGCCAGCTCTATTACCACGTGGACACTAGACGAGCTCAGTGCTACAGAAGGAACAGTGGTGCAGATTGAAGGAGAGGTTGCTGACACTGCGTTACCTGATTGGAGGGAGCCCTATGTGGAGTTCCTACAAAGTGGAGCTATGCCGACAGGTGATAAAGAAGTTCGCCTCTTTCGCCGCCGAGCTTCCAGGTTCACGCTGGTCGGGGAGCAAGTATACAAAAGAGCGTTTACCCGACCTTTGCTCAACTGTGTCGGTCCAGAAGAAGCCGACTACATCATGCGAGAGGTTCACGAAGGCATTTGCAGGAGCCATATTGGGAGAAGATCCCTAGTTAGGAAGATTATCCTGGCTGGATACTTTTGGCCAATGCTGCAAGCAGAAGCCATCAAATTCGTCGCTGGATGCTAGGTCTGTCAAAAGCACCAACATATCATTCATCGTCCCACAGAACTACTTCGAGCCTCCATAGTCTCCTGCCCATTCGATTAGTGGGGAATGGACATTGTGGGCCCTTTTCCAATCGGGCCCCAGCAGAAGAAGTTCCTGCTGGAGCTCGTTCATTACTTTTCAAAGTGGGTTGAAGCTGAGCCCCTCGTGCATATCACGGAGGCTGCTGTGATGAAGATCCTATGGAGGGATATAGTCTGTAGGTATGGTATCCCTTATAAGCTAGTATCTGATAATGACAGACAATTTGTAGGGCGCAAACTCAAAGAATGGTGTGAAGGACTGAGTATTCACCAAGCCTTCACTTCAGTCGCATATCCCCAAGGAAATGGCCAAGCAGAAGTCGTCAACCGGGAGATCATTAGGGGACTCAAGATAAAGCTTGACCACGTCAGAGGCAGCTGGGTTGATGAGCTTCCTAGCATTCTATGGTCATACCGCACCATTCCCAGAGAAGGAACAGGCCAGAACCTTTTCAATCTAGTATATGGAGTAGAAGTGGTAATCCCAGTGGAGATAGGCGATGAGACCGTTCAACGATAGTATTACAACAAAGAAGACAATGATCAAGAACGACTGATTGATATGGACCTAGTAGTGGATGTGCGAGACATGGTAGCTACCCGACTAGTAATCGCCCAAACTTTTCAAGTCGGAGACAAGGTCTGGAAGAGAGTTAAGCCGGTCGGCGACCCCGGAAAACTCGAGCCGTAGTGGAGCGGACTCTACATCTTCGTCAAAATGCACACCAGAGATAGCTATTATCTACAAGACGACCAGAGTAAGAAACTGGAGAGACCATGACATGCCAATTACCTCCAACCATATCATACTCGGTGAGACTTGTGAAATATAATATGTACTTGTTTGTGTATTTCCACTGCTTTGCAGTTTTGATAATGAAATAAGCAAGATGTCTCATCAAGACCCAACGCAATCGCTTGAAGATCCTACCATCTCGTGGTGCTGCGGATGCCCGAGATGAGTGGCCCTAGTCATGGTGCTGCGGATGCCCGACCAGGAGGAGCATACACTTTTACCATCTCGTGGTGATGCGGATGCCCGAGATGACTAGGCCTGATCGTGGTGGTACGGATACCCAACCAGGAGGAGCACAAGCTCTTGCCATCTCATGGTGTTGCGGATGCCCGAGATGTGTAGGCCTGGTCGTGGTGTTGTAGATGCCCGACCAGGAGGAGCACAAGCTCCTGCCATCTCGTGGTGCTGCGGATGCCCGACCAGGAGGAGCATACACTCCTACCATCTCGCGGTGCCGCAAATGCCTAAGATGTGTAGGCTTGGTCATGGTGCTACGGATGCCCGACCAGGAGGAGCATAAAAGCCCTACAATTTCGTGGTGCTACGGATTCCTGAGATGTGTAGGTCTAGTCGGGGAGGATGCCCGACCAGGAGGAGCGTAAAAGCCCTACAATCTCGTGGTGCTACAAATGCCCGAGATGTGTAGGCCTGGTCGTGGTGCTGCGGATGCCCGGCCAGTAGGAACATAAGCCTCTCACCATCTCATGGTGCTACGGATACCCGAGATGAGTAAGCTTGGTCGTGGTGCCGAGTAAGCCCGACCCAGGGTCACTTAAGCTTTTACCGTCTTGTGGCGTCGAGGATGCTTGGGATGTTGAGCTAAGGAAATATTGCCGAGTTTGGACGCATATCATCTGGAGTTGCATAAGATCCCAGAAATACCATTGCCGACGGGCAGTAGATGAATATATTTCCTTTATAGATGAAAGTTGCACTCGGAGTGTATTCAATCAAGCATACAAGACAAACACAAGTTGAAATTACACTTAAAGAAGAAAACACGGGAGACAAACATGTTCCATTTAATTTAGAGTACATTTTTACAAGGTACAAGAGAATGAAAGAAAATGGAGCAAAAGACATGTATTCCTGAAAAAGACATACTCGGAGTACACAAGTCAATAGGGCAAAAATGTTTGATTACATTTGAATTACACTTGGAAAACAAAAAAGGAAAAATATATAAAGGGCAAAATACAAAAGAAGAGGCAGCTATAGCTTCTTCTCCTCGGGCGGCAGCTCATCCCAGGCCTGGCCTAAGGGAGTTGAGGTCGGTGTCCGACTTCAATACTCCCGCTCGTCGAATTTGCTTGACTGCTCCATTGAAGTCTTGCTTTAACCGCTTCAGCACTTGACAAGCCAGGAGGACCCCGAACTCGTCGGATTGGAGAAACCGGGCCTTGAACGCCTCCTTGCCCTTTGCTTGTCGGGACTCTTCATCGGCTTTATATGTTTGCAGATCTTTCGCAGCCTGGTCCCGTGCAGTCCTCAGCTCAGCTGTCTCCAAGGCTAGCTATTCCCGAGAAGCTTGCGCCTTCTCGAGCTGCTCCGAGGTTTCCAGGAGTTGCAACTTGGCTTGCTCCGAGTCTTCCCGCAGGTGGCAAAGATCTTCCAGCAGCTTCGCTTCTCGTTCCTCACAGCGCCCTTCTCTTGAGCTAGGTGGTTCACCTCGTTAGTGAGGGTCTTCGTCAGCTCTGAGATGAGGTACTCCCGGTGGCGAAAGTTGTGCAAAGAGGACTATGAGGTCAGCAGGGAGTTCAGGTAGTGTTCCACCTTAAACCGCAAGCCCCTGCTGACCTCCACCTGCATGAGGCCTTCCTCGCGAGTGCGGTAGACCTCTGCCTCTAATTCCGCTACTTGTTGGCGCATGGCATCAATTTCCTGCTCGAAGGATAAGCGGCTGCCCAGGGAAAGACAGTCGGACGCAGCCTGCCATAGCAAATAACATGAGTCAGTAAAAGGAAATAATAACAAGAGTAAAGCACCGAACTTTTACCTGGAGAAGGGACTCGTGCAGGTTGGTGAGTGCCCCAGCTGACGCACTAGCGCTCTTCCCTCGCTCGGTTTTGCAGCCCCCCCAAGGGGATTCGGTGCGACGGAGGATGTGGGAGCCTTTAGGCACACTGGAGGGCCCTGGGATGCCCTCTTCGGTGCTGGAGGCTTCTTCGGAAGTGCGACCCCCCAGTAGAGACCTCCTTTAACACCAATGGGTGGGGGTCGATGGAAGCCACCTTCTCCACCACCATTGCCTTCCAGCGTAGGCGGGAACTCGTGAGAATGGGCGTGGTAGGTTGCACCTCCTTTCCCTTAATGCTGCTGGAGGTGTCAGACACTTCTGAGCGGACTTCGACCTCACCGACCAGTGCCGCATTGGCTGGCATGGCCTTCCTGAAGCGTGTGGAGAGAGGAACAGTGTCCTCCTCGTCCTCTGCCACCCTTGCCAGGCGGGTTCTTTTCCGTTGGTGAGCTGAAGGGGCCATTGGCTTCCGCCTGTAGTCTTCCATGGTGTTCTCCTCCTCCACCCCTCCTCAGCAAGTAGAATGAGGCGCGACCGCTTGGTCGGAGGTCGGCTTGTCTTCCTGGTAGGCCCTGTCTTTGGGGTAGGAACTCGGACTGACCATTCCTTGTCGCCCTTTCCCTCCTCAGGCACCACCTTAATGCTCGAAGGCTGGGTGGCGGTTTGCTCCTCGCTGGAGATTTGCTCGGAGCCTTCAGGAGGGTCGGCCGCAGGAAGAGAAGCTGGAGGAGGGGATTCATCGCTCGGGACAACATGGTGCCCTTTGCAATACAAAAACAAAAGGACATCAGTTAGAATTAACAAGTATTTGATAAAATAAAAACTTATCGAGGCTGTGACTAATGCTGATGACTTTAGAGCTGAGCCCGACCCGGTACATGAGCTCTTCACACTGCACCAGGCCGAGGCCGCTGAACTCCATGCCGACCAAGATGCCTCTGGCCTGCTGGTACCCCGGGTCCTGTTGAATGTCGCCCAACTCTGGAATTACCAGTAAGTCTTCCCTCTAGTGGATGGATCTGAAGGGGCGCTCAGGGAGTTGGATGAAGAAGAAACGTTCCTTCCATCTCTTATGGGAGAAAGGAAGACTCCCTATGAACTTATGGCTGGGGCGAGCCGTGAAGCTGAAAGCTCCCCTAGAAGCTAAGGTTAGGAGGAAGAAGAAATGGAAAAGGCGTGGGGTCAAGGGAATGTCGAAGAGTTTGAAAAGGATGAACGTCCCGCCCATCTGGTCAAAGGCGTTGAGAGCCATCTGATGCAGAGGGATATCAAGATATGAAGATATGCTCATGAAAAAAGGGGGAAGAGGAAAGCGGAGCCTTAGTTTTACCTGCCCTAGGAAGAAGGTGAAAAACCCTAGAGGAGGTACTACTGGGTACTGATCTACCCTATGGACTTCTACATCTAATTCCGCCGGAATGCCGTATGCTTCGCAGGCGGCTCGGAGGGTCTCCAACTTAACCCAAGAGGAAGTGGCTTCATACCACTTCGGACGGTAAACCTGTCCCCTCTCAGGTCTCTCTTCTTCACCTTGAGTTTCTTTCCTTTCCCTTCCCAACCCATGGTCGTGAAAAGAAGAAGAAGAAGGACGAATGAGACTTACACTTGAAGAAGAAGCCTTAACGGGGTGGAACTCAATGAACGGAAGTCAAACGCAAAATCTCTGATAGTCGACAATGCAAGAAGATGGAAGGACGCTTTTGCGACCCCTTTTTTAGGGAAGAAGCCGCCTCGTGTGGGCAATGGGGGCGCGACACGTAGACGGCGATGACTGCCCATCTCGAGGCGTCGCCCCTTTTTATTGCCATCACTTGGTATGGCCCTGTGACGCATATCAGCGGGACATTGCGAAGAAAAGATCTGAACACGTGGCAAGGTTACATTTGCAAAGATGGTTTGCCGCCATTAAGAGACCCTATGCGCTTTTAATGTGTGATAGACAGCTATCATTGCCGCGCCTCAAAACTCACAGAGTCTTTTTGGACAAATTCAAAAGACTACTTTGGGTCAAGGGACGAATGTTTCGATTCCTCGGATTCGGCAAGCCGCCAAAGGAGAAGTAATGGATATATGGACCCACAGATGCATAGTTTCCCTTCGTTGCGCCACTAGTCTAATCAGTCAGCCACACTTCCTTCGATTATACTTGAAGGGAGGGACTTCATTGCCGCGCCTCAAAACTCACAGAGTCTTTTTGGACAAATTCAAAAGACTACTTTGGGTCAAGGGACGAATGTTTCGATTCCTCGGATTCGGCAAGCCGCCAAAGGAGAAGTAATGGATATATGGACCCACAGATGCATAGTTTCCCTTCGTTGCGCCACTAGTCTAATCAGTCAGCCACACTTCCTTCGATTATACTTGAAGGGAGGGACTTGTGATGGGGTTGAGCATCCCAGGGTTGACACGTGATATAGGGAAGCTACGTGTCAGGGTCCACTGAACCTGAAGGTCGACTAATACCAAGACTCCCTCGGCAGAGTAGATCAGAGTTCCGAGGTCAGACCAAGCTTAGACTCCCGAGAATATCTCGGGGGGACAGACGCCCGAGGTCAGACCGGACTTCAGGCTCCCGAGACAATCTCGGGAGGACAGACGCCTGAGGTCAGGTCGGGATGCAGGCCCTCGAGATTACCTCAGGAGAACAAGCGAGAGACCCTGAGGTCAGGCTGGGCTTTAGGCTCCTGAGACTATCTCGGGAGGACAGACGCCCGAGGTCAGGTTAGGCTGTAGATTTCCGAGACTACCTCAGGAGAACAGGCAAGAGCTCTCGAGGTCAGATCGGATGTCGGGTGCCTGGGAATAGCTCGGGAGAGACGCCCAAGGTCAAGCCGGGCTTTAGGTTCTCGAGACCCGCTTGACAAAACAAATGAAGGCCCCAAGGTTAGCTCGGGCGATGAGACCCCAAGATCGACTCGGGGGAGTGGAGCTCAAAGATCAATGTATCCGATAGCCCGACTTCATGTAGTCGTTCCTCTTTACAGAACAGGAAAGTCATCGGATAATTATTGCCCATTACACGCGGCAATTAAGACCTTAATGATCGCAGCGACCGTTACCTAAAAGATATCACGTAACTAATGATTAAGGAACGTGGAGGAGAACGTGTGACCAAGCCCTCAGATATATAAGGTACTTTAACACCCAAGTAAAGGGGTAAGCTTTCCGAACTTAACAAAATACTGCTTCCTCGGTGTCCTCCTAAAACTTTTCATTCCTGACTTGAGCGTTGGAGTGGGCTCCGCCGGAAAACCTTTGGTGTGTTCCCTTAACGCTATGTTAATCTCGCAAGGCGCGATTGTCTTCTCCCATTACCGTCCTCGTGGGTTGACTCGCGTCCGCGTAGTTTCCTTCTGGAATAATCACCTATCTAGCACCCAACTACATTATGCTCTATTTACCTATAGGAGTGGATGATGGATGGATCAAACAAACCTAGGAATATGGGAAGAGAATGGAAAGGAAAAGAAATTACTTTCTTTACATGCTTGTTTATTTTGATTGAGGAAGATGGGTATATGCGGCTTAGTTTTATTAATGAAAAAGAGCATATGTGTCATATTTTTGATATATGGTATAATTTTATGAATTAAAAAGGGTGTATACGTTATTTTTTTGATATATGATATAATTTTATGAATAAAAGGGGATACATTCGTCATTTTTTTATCCATCCGTTGATTTCCGTCCGATTTTGAGATGATCGATTTTGAGGTTCCAAAACTATCCGTGGATGGATTATATTTCTCTTTCCTCTTTAAATTTTAATGACAAAAATAATGAAAAGATTTTCACTACGAAAACTTTTTCTTAATTTTACATTTCGCTTTCCCAAATAAACAAAGCATTAATCTACTAAGAGTAGCTTGATGTTCATCAAGCTGTTTTCTTTTGTATGCTTGGCACGTCATATTGATTGCCACAATCATTTAATTTAAACATGGTTCAAACATCAAAACTTATGCAACACATACTCGGTGTAAATTGCATCAATAATATGTGTAAAATATAACATTCTAACATTCACACAATGTAAGCAATATAATATAATTTAAATATTATATATTAAGACCCAGCTTATGAGAAAAAATATTTATGTTTGTAATCTAAATTCAATCATTCAGTCAACATATAAATATTTTGTAAATATTTAAGTTGATTTTGATATGATTAACTAAGTAAAGTTAGATCTTAATTATTTTTAATCTTTATGTCTAAGTATGCAGGAGTGTAGGAGCATAAAAAATCGAGTGGAAAACACAGCAGACGAAAAGGATGATACGGGGAAGAGAGCTGACGGGCTCGGTGAGAGATACAAAGGCTGTGGAAGAGTACACCGGTAGACGAGAAGGACGTACGAGACGTCCGAGGGACGAGAAGTCGAGAAGGAAGCCCGTTCGATGAGAAGGCTTGAGTCAAGTTCAGGTGTGCTCAATTCTGGATGACCAAAAATACCCACGCAGACAAAAGATGAAAAAGTCAATGTGAGAATTGACTTTGACCAATTGGTCAACTGAGACACCTTAGTTGACTCTAATGAGTTCTGTGCCAAAACAAAATTGAGGTGTCTCAGTTGGAACCCGAGGAGCCTTAGGTTAGAATTGAGACGCCTCAGATCGAAAAATTAACAATAGTTACCGTTGGCACCATAGATAAAATCTTATCGAGGCGCCTCAGATCACAACTGAGGCATCTTAGTGCCACGTCAACATAACAGTAACATCTCATTTTGGGCTATAAATAGCCCCTAGAGCTAGGAATAAGGAAGAATAATTGTATTCATCATTCCTACTCTATTCTTAGCCGTTAATGTTTGTAAAAGGCTTCTTCGCCTTCCACGAAGGAGATCTTTAGTGCGTTTTTTCAACTGCTTGGATTAGATATCACCCTGATTGCAACCAAGTAAACTCTGCTACTCTTTTACATAATTTAAGTTATGTTTATGTTGATTTTTATTCTGTTTAACTAATCTATCCATCTTTACTAAAGAACTTGCAAAAGATATAATTTGAACTTACAGGGTTACTCACCCCCACCTTCTCTAATCGTCCTGCACGAGATCTATAATTGATATCAGAGCCCAATCACTTCAGGAGGACTAACCATCATCTAAAGTGAGAAGATGAAGGTCAGACTAAGCATCTACTCGCCAAAGTTCGAGAGGGAATTCGCGATGTGATACAAGTAATTGGTATTGGAGCTGTACCTTTTGAAGTAGTATATGGTTTCAATCCGCTAACTCCTTTGGATTTATCACCTTTGCCTATCTCTGAGCATGCTAGTTTGGATGGTACTAAGAAAGCTAAATTTGTGAAACAAATGCACGAGAAAGTAAGGATGCAAATTGAAAAGAAGACTGAACAATATGCTACGCAAGCCAACAAGGGACGAAAGAAAATGATCTTTGAACCCGGTGATTGGGTTTGGGTTCATATGAGAAAGGAGAGATTTCCTGCTAAACGTCGTACTAAGTTGCATCCAAGAGGAGATGGACCATTTCAAGTGGTGGCACGAATCAATGATAATGCCTATAAGCTTGACTTGCCGGGTGAGTATAATGTGAGTTCCACATTTAATGTTTCTGATCTCTCTCCCTTTGATGTAGGTAATCAAGATTCGAGGACGAATCCTTTTGAGGAGAGGGGGAATGATGGAGACAAAGGAAGTGAACAAGTTGCCCAACAAGCTAACGATATGGATCATGCTCAACCCACTCTAGAAGTTGTTGATCCATTATGCATCAAAGGGGGCCCAATTACAAGGGCTAAGGCTAAAAAGATGAAAGAAGCACTTAACGTGCTAATTGAAGATGTGAAAGCCAAAGCGACCATTGAAGAAGGTTTGACCAAGAGCAAGTCTTACGGCTTAGTCAACCTAATTCAAGCCTTAGATGAGCTTAATTAGTATCCTTAGTCTCTTGTCTATGTAAGAAGGATATTTTAATTTTGTAGGTTCAATTTAGGCCCAATTTCTAGCTTTATTTGGGTTGTAATGGTGCCAAGAGCTCAATAGGCCTATGTAGTCTATATAGGCCTTTACTAAATGGGCTTCCTTTTGGCCTTTTAGGGTTTTTAGGTCACCCTATAGCTATAAATATATGGGGTGGCGGCCACAACATGCGACTTTTGGCTTATTCAATCTACTACATGGTGAGCCACAAACAATTTGCCTTGTGTGGGATTATAATAATATCCCTTTGTTTCCTAGAGATATCCTACAAAATAACACTTATCTGATTTGGATCCTAGTTTGTCTGAGACTTGACGTCGAACGTAAGTCTCACAATCCCAAATCTTCATAAAGGACATCTTGGGACTCTTCCTAGTCCATATCGTATATGGTGTCTTTATTACGGCTTTTAGATGAAACTTAGTTAAGTGTGAAAATAGTCGTCTCTAATATCAATCCCCAGAAGGAAGTAGGAAGATCTATATAACTCATTATTGATCATATCATATTTTAATAAAGTATAATTTTTCACTCGGATACACCATTCCACTATTGATGTGGACCAAGGAGGGGATACAAGCTTACAAGACAAAGCCATAGAGGAAGAGGCATTGAAAGGAATTGGAGGACCCATGACAAGATCCAAGACTAAGAGAATGAAGCAAGCTTTGGAAGGCTTAATAATGGAGCTCAAGGAGAAGAAGGATCAATGCACAATGGAGGCAACAACTAAATGGATCACATTCCTTCAAATTGAAAGTGAAATTGAGCCCACATGAAGACAAAACTTGAAGGCCCAAAACCACATGGTCCAAGATGCATTCAAGGGCTACAAGTGTCCAATTTTCGTGGGTATTTTTGGGGGGAATTTTCTAAAGTTATTTTGTCCAATTCCTTTCAATGCCTCTTCCTCTATGGCTTTGTCTTGTAAGCTTGTATCCCCTCCTTGGTCCACATCATAATGATCATAAACACAGTGTACTAGCCCCTCATACACTTGTTTTACATCATTTGGACACCTTTTCGGCTGCTGAAATCCAATTCAGCCCAGATCAGTCGACTGCCCCCAGGGGCAGTCGATTGGCACGCTGAAAAATTGAATTTCAACTTTCTGAATCCAAATTCAGAAATGCGCCAGAAATTTCACAAATCTCTAAAGATTTCTAAATTTTGTGGAGAGGTTTGTGGTATCCATACCTACTTGGGAAAAACAGACTCAAAAATGTATCTATCACCATTCCCAAGTTTGACATAAAACCCAAAACTACCTAATTAGTTCAATGAAACCTTGACCTAAAGTCCTAGTTTTGGTTTCCTCTTGATGTCTTTGCCCATACCAATCCACAATGCATCCCTAGCATTGATTTATATGGTATACATCAAAAATCACCTTTCATGCTTTATGGCCCCAATATCATCTTTTCATGCATGAAACTCAAAATATCATGCCAAAACCTAAGAATTTAGACTCAAGTCCGTCTCCAATTCTTTTGGCACACTCCATGGTCCATCTAGACCTCTAGGAGAACACATCCCGAGATCCATTCACCATATATCCCAAAGGCTCCTAGAGCTCCCCCTCAAGCTCTTAGCCCTAGCCACCTCCCTAGGTGACTCTTGGCCTATAAAGTTTACCTTCATAACCTTAGACACCTTGTCCTTGGTTAAGTCCTTTTTCTTTTTACCTTTAAATGACATCCCCCCCTTGCCATTTTTGGACTTCTCCTTCTTGCCATAATTATATGCTATCCTAGTATACTTCTTTTCATTGACATTGGAGACCTTAGATCGGTATCCCAACCCCAATCTATCATTGTTGGGTTTTAGACTACCCACCATCATATCTAAACCCTTAGATCCAACCGTGAATCTTTCTAGGGGTTTCTCCAACTTATCAAGTCTTGCCCTCAAAACTTGATTTTTCCTTTCTAGGCTTTTACCCTAGAATCCACGTGCCCACCTTGGATATCCCTAGACCTACCCATCTTCCTAGGCATATGTCTCCTCTTCTTGAGATTTTTGCCTTGATTCTTAGGTGTAATGGTTTTGGATTTATCATAATGCATTGTTTTCCTTGGGTTTTGATCTACAACATTACCCCTACTTCTATTATTATATCTAAATTCATGATTATTCTTGATGAACATATAAGAATTTGAAATTGGATTTAACTTTAAACAAGGAATTACTATTCCTTTTACCTTTGAAGCTCCCCCTTGTTGTGAGCTTCTCTTCTTCTCATCCTTTTCCCATTTTCTCAAGTGCTCTATTTTCTTTAGCTCTCCCTTTTTTGGACACTTGGTGTGATAGTGCCCTAGCTCTCCACAAGTGTAGCATCTAATTTTCTCCCTTCTCTTTTGAATTTCCTCATTCCTACAACCCATGTTAGATTTAGAAGAAATTGAAATGGGTTTAGGGTTTACCTCCTTTTTCTTACCCTTTGGACACTTGTACTTGTAGTGCCCCTTTTGATTACACCCAAAGCAAATGATGTGGTCTTTGGTCCTTCCTTTGGCGGAAGTAGGAGCTTCTTCTTGCTCCGGTATTGAAGTGGGTCTCTCCTCCCCCTCAATCCTTGAGGTGGTGACCTCTTCTATCTCTTCCTCACTTGAAGATGTAGACAATTCAATTCTCTCCTCCTCTTCGGATGTTGAACTTGATTCACTCTCCGATTGATCCTTTTCCTTAGACTCTTCTTCTTGTCCTTGTGTCGGATTCTCATGTAGAGCTATCACTCTTTTCCATAGCTCATATGCATTCTTGTATTCTCCTACATTTGACACAATATATGAAGGTAATAAATTTAGTATAACTCTAGTTACCTCCTTATCCGCTTCCGCTTCTTCTGTTTGACTCTTGGTCCAATACCGAGGTTGGAGACGCTTCCCCTTCTTGTCCGTAGGAGCTTCAAATTGAACTTCCAACGCCGTCCAATGATCCCAATCCATTTGGAACCATGTCTCCAACCTCTTCCTCCAATAGTTGAAATCATCTCGATCGTATGGAGGTGGAATCCTAATATCCCATCCAAGTGGACCTTCCGATTCCATCTTCATCTAGCTTTCTTTGCTCTCCCAGCGGTTAGTCCATAGACGAGTGACCTCGCTCTGATGCCAGTTGTTAGATCGTGTACGTCTTGCTAGAGGGGGATGGAGGTGGAATCCTAATATCCCATCCAATTTTCGATTTCTTCTACCTACAAGGTTAGCGTGCGTAAGCGGAAACAATAATAATAAAATCAAACAACGCTAACAAACCTATTAACGTGCTTCGGAGATGAAGCTCCTACTCCACGATAGTCCGTGAGGTGGACGTGTAACGCACGCCCATATATCTACTCTCGGGGCGGGGTTACGTAACAATCAATCATATAATAATATTTTTTTTCTATCTTCAAGCATAAAATTAAAACAAACAATGCAAGGACTAAGTGCTAAGCATGCTAGTCAATACATGTCATCACATGTCATGCCTGAATCATTAGAACATCATTTGAAGAAAAATGTTATCATTACATAGTGATAAGCACCTTGGAATGGATCGCCTTGAAATTCAGATGTAGGGAAGGATATTGACGCCACACTCAAGAAAGATGAGAGGGTGAGTGATAAGTCATGGGGGTTTCGATCGCCACAAGTTGCCTTGATAAGATCACGATTAGTTCTTTGCCTAAGAACCAAAGGAAGCTCTCACAATAGAGAAAACTCTGATTTCATTCCAACTTAACCTCCTTGGCCATACAAGAGTTCTCCTATATATAGACTTAGTGGAGGTTGAAACATTAACCTCTACCACACTTCCCACTAAGCACTAATTATGCACCATTATCATGCATGCATGCATGCGTGATATTTATTTCCCACAATTCCCTAATACTAGCTTAGGAACTCCCAAAAGCATTAAAAACCCACCAAAAGACATCAAAAATAACTTTAGAAAATTCCCCCCAAAAATACCCACGAAAATTGGACACTTGTAGCCCTTGAATGCATCTTGGATCATGTGGTTTTGGGCCTTCAAGTTTTGTCTTCATGTGGGCTCAATTTCACTTTCAATTTGAAGGAATGTGATCCATTTAGTTGTTGCCTCCATTGTGCATTGATCCTTCTTCTCCTTGAGCTCCATTATTAAGCCTTCCAAAGCTTGCTTCATTCTCTTAGTCTTGGATCTTGTCATGGGTCCTCCAATTCCTTTCAATACCTCTTCCTCTATGGCTTTGTCTTGTAAGCTTGTATCCCCTCCTTGGTCCACATCATTCCCTCCTTCTTTAGGTGAATTCGTCCTCGAATTTAGATCTTCATCACCTACATCAAATGGACGCAAATCAGCCACATTAAATGTTGCACTAACACCATACTTACCGGGCAAGTCAATTTTGTAAGCATTGTCATTAATTCTTTCCAACACTTGGAATGGTCCATCTCCTCTTGGTTGAAGCTTTGATTTCCTTTGGGCAGGAAACCTTTCCTTTCTCATATGAACCCACACCCAATCACCGGGTTCAAGGACAACTCTTTTTCTCCCTTTATTGGCTCTCTTCGCATATTGCTCCATTTTCTTCTCAATTTGAGCTTTAACTTGCTCATGAAGCTTTTTCACATATTCTGCCTTTGCTTGACCATCCTTGTGAACTAAAGAAGAAGTGTTAGGTAAAGGAAGCAAATCAAGAGGTGTTAGCGGATTGAACCCATAAACAATCTCAAAAGGGGAAAATTGAGTAGTAGAATGGACAGCCCTATTATAAGCAAATTCAACATGAGGTAAACATTCTTCCCAAGACTTAATGTTCTTCTTAATAATTGCTCTAAGAAGAGTAGAAAGAGTCCTATTTACCACCTCAGTTTGGCCGTCAGTTTGAGGGTGACATGTAGTGGAGAAAAGAAGCTTTGTTCCTAGTTTGTTCCATAAGGTCCTCCAAAAATGACTTAAGAATTTGGTGTCACGATCTGAAACAATGCTCCTAGGCATGCCATGAAGTCTTACAACCTCTTTGAAAAACAAATCTGCCACATGAGTTGCATCATCCACTTTGTGGCAAGGTATGAAGTGTGCCATCTTAGAAAATCTATCAACTACCACAAAAATGGAGTCCTTACCTTTTTGAGTGCGTGGTAGCCCTACAACAAAATCCATAGACAAGTCAATCCAAGGGGAATCAGGAATAGGCAAAGGAGTGTAAAGTCCATGAGGTGATACCTTAGATTTTGCTTTTCTGCACACAATGCACTTTTCACAAAATTTTTGCACATCATGCCTTAAGTGTGACCAATGAAAATGTTCATGCAACATTTCTAAGGTCTTTTGAACCCCAAAGTGTCCCATTAGACCCCCCTCATGTGCTTCCCTAACTAGCAATTCACGCATGGATCCTCTAGGCACACAAAGTCTATTGTTCTTAAACAAGTAATTATCATGCCTAACAAACCCATATTGTGATTTCTTTTCACACGCAGCATATAATTCAGAGAAGTCACTATCATGTTCATACAACTCTTTGATATGTTCAAAGCCAAGTAATTTAGTTTCAAGTGTAACAAGCAAATTATACCTTCGTGAAAGTGCATCTGCTACAACATTTACCTTGCCTTGCTTATGCTTAATCACATACGAAAATTGTTCAAGAAATTCAACCCATTTGGCATGCCTTTTGTTGAGCTTCCCCTGCCCTTTCAAATACTTCAAAGATTCATGATCACTATGAATAACAAATTCTTTAGGCAAAAGATAGTGCTGCCATGTTTGCAAAGCTCTAACAAGTGCATACAATTCTATATCATAAGTGGAATAGTTGAGAGTGGCGCCACCTATCTTCTCACTAAAATATGCAATGGGATGTCCATTTTGAAGTAAAACAGCCCCAATACCCACATGAGATGCATCACATTCAATTTCAAATGATCTGGAAAAATCAGGCAAAGCAAGAATGGGTGCATGTGTGAGTTTGTCCTTAAGTGCTTGAAATGCATTTTCTTGATTCTCTCCCCACTTAAAACTCGTATTTTTCTTGACAATTTCATTTAGGGGTGCTGCCAGTGTGCTAAAATCCTTCACAAACCTTCTATAGAAACTTGCCAACCCATGGAAGCTCCTAACCTCACTCACAGTTTTGGGGGTTGGCCAATCTCTAATGGCCTTAACCTTCTCTTCATCAACCTGCACTCCTTTAGAACTTATGACAAATCCAAGAAAAACCACATGATCAGTGCAAAAAGAACACTTTTCTAAGTTAGCATACAGTCTCTCCTTTCTAAGGACAAGCAAGACAGATTTGAGATGTGCTACATGCTCAACCAAACTCTTGGAATATACCAAAATATCATCAAAGTATACTACCACAAATTTTCCTAGGAATTCTCGTAAAACATGGTTCATAAGCCTCATAAAAGTGCTTGGCGCATTAGTTAACCCAAAAGGCATTACCAACAATTCATACAATCCATATTTAGTTTTGAAAGCAGTTTTCCATTCATCCCCTTCCCTTATCCTAATTTGATGGTACCCACTTTTCAAATCAATCTTAGTAAAGAAGCAAGCACCATGCAATTCATCAAGTAAATCATCAAGTCTAGGGATAGGATGTCGATACCGAATTGTGATGTTGTTGATAGCTCTACAGTCCGTGCACATCCTCCATGATCCATCCTTTTTAGGTACCAAAATTACTGGTACAGCACAAGGACTTAAGCTCTCTCTCACCCATCCTTTTTGTAATAACTCCTCCACTTGATTCTGTATCTCCTTTGTTTCTTGAGGGTTGCTCCTATAGGCAGGCCTATTGGGAAGAGAAGCACCAGGAATAAGGTCCATTTGGTGTTCTATTCCCCTCATTGGTGGCAAACCGTGAGGTACTTCCTGGGGAAACACATCCTCAAAGTCCTGCAAAATAGCAACAACATCACTGGGGCAAGGAGTTAGTATTAGTTTCCAAGCAAGTTTCCTTGCACAAAAGAAGAAATATAGGTTGCCTTGTCAAATAAGCTCTCTTCACCTCACTTCCTCTTGCAAACAAATTTTCTATTCTTCTCTCTTTCTTTTCCTCGTTCTCTCTTTTCTTTTCCTTATTCTCTCTTTTCTTTTCTTTCCTCATTCTCTCTTTCTTTTCCTCATTCTCTCTTTTCTTTTCCTCATTCTCTCCTTTCTTTTTCTTAAGCTCTCGCTCTTCTTTTTCTCTTTTCTCTCGCATTTTTTTTTGATCCGCACAAACCTCCCTAGGTGATAATGGTACAAGTGTGACTTTGTGGGAATTGTGAAGAAATGAGAACTTGTTGGAGAATCCATCATGGTGAGCTCGCCTATCAAACTGCCAAGGTCTTCCAAGAAGAATGTGGCTTGCCTCCATAGGTACAATATCACATAGAACTTGATCTTCATATTTTCCAATGGAGAAATTAATCATCACTTGTTGATTCACCACCAATTCACCACTATTACTTAGCCATTGGAGTTTATATGGTCTTGCATGCTGTGTAGTCTTGAGGTTGAGTTTGGTAACCAACCTAGTGCTTGCCACATTGGTGCAACTTCCACCATCAATGATCATAGAGCATGTTTTACCTTGAATAAGGCAACGAGTATGAAAAATATTCTCTCTTTGGTCCTCCTCATGCTCCTTGGCTTGACTTCCTAATAACCTTCTAACCACCAAGAGATCGCCATCTTGCGCATAGGCTGCTCCATCATGTTCCTCATCGCTTGAAGAAGAAGTATGAGAAGAAGTTTCTTCACTAGAGATGCTCCCATTATCCCTAACCACCATAGTCTTCTTATTCGGGCATTCGGATGCGATATGTCCTTTTCCCAAACACTTGAAGCACTTGATATCCCTGCTCTTAGAAGTAGAAGAAGTAGTAGTAGGAAAAGGCTTCTTAGCGCTTGTTACCTCCTTTGAATTAGAAGAGGAACCCTCCTTCTTTGGCTTGTCCTTCCAATTTGAAGAGTAGTTTGAAGAAGATGGTCTTTTCATAACGCCCTTTCTCTTTAATTGTTGCTCCACTTTTATTGCTTGATGAACTAAGTCTTCAAGCTCCACATAATGTTGTAGCTCTACAATGTCTCCAATATCTCGGTTTAGGCCATGGAGAAATCGAGCCATAGTTGCTTCTCTTTCCTCCTCAATATTGGCCCTAATCAAAGCCACCTCCATCTCCTTGTAATACTCATCCACACTCCTACTCCCATGGATGAGTCTTTGCAATCTGTTGTGCAACTCCCTATGGTAGTGGGAAGGCACAAATCTCCTTCTCATCAAAGTCTTCATTTCACCCCAAGTGTTGATAGGGTGCTCTCCATACCTTCTTCTCTCCTTTTGCATTTGATCCCACCAAATTAAAGCATAATCGGTGAACTCAAGGGCAGCCACCTTCACCTTCTTTGCATCAGGGTAATTGTGGCATGAGAAGATTTGCTCTATTTTCATTTCCCACTCAGATATGTGTCGGGGTCATTCCTCCCTTGGAGGAAGGTACCTTGACTTTCACCCCTCTTAGATCGTCTTCATGTTGATG
>JAGFNQ010006486.1:160008-300060 GCA_024364735.1 Boesenbergia rotunda
GAATCTCTTTCTCATAATAGTCTTCATCTCCTCCCAACTACCAACGGGTCTCTCTTTGTTTCTTCTCCTGCTTAGAATAATTTGATCCCACCAAATAATTGCATAATCAACAAATTCAACGGCAGCGAGTTTTACCTTCTTTTCTTCAGAATAGTTGTGACAATCAAATACTAATTCCACTTTCTTTTCCCACTCCAAATAGGCTTCAGGATCACTTTTGCCTTGAAATGAAGGAATCCTCATCTTGATATTTCCCAAGTTTCTATCCACATGATCATTCATCCTTCCTCTTCTACCACTGACTCGAGCATGATCCGATCTGCCACTTGAAGCTCTATTGATAAGCACCTTGGAATGGATCGCCTTGAAATTCAGATGTAGGGAAGGATATTGACGCCACACTCAAGAAAGATGAGAGGGTGAGTGATAAGTCATGGGGGTTTCGATCGCCACAAGTTGCCTTGATAAGATCACGATTAGTTCTTTGCCTAAGAACCAAAGGAAGCTCTCACAATAGAGAAAACTATGATTTCATTCAAACTTAACATGCCTTGGTCATACAAGAGTTCTCCTATATATAGACTTAGTGGAGGTTGAAACATTAACCTCTACCACACTTCCCACTAAGCACTAATTATGCATCATTATCATGCATGCATGCATGCATGATGTTTATTTCCCACAATTCCCTAATACTAGCTTAGGAACTCCCAAAAGCATTAAAAACCCACCAAAAGACATCAAAAATAACTTCAGAAAATTCCCCCAAAAATACCCACGAAAATTGGACACTTGTAGCCCTTGAATGCATCTTGGATCACGTGGTTTTGGGCCTTCAAGCTTTGTCTTCATGTGGGCTCAATTTCACTTTCAATTTGAAGGAATGTGATCCATTTAGTTGTTGCCTCCATTGTGCATTGATCCTTCTTCTCCTTGAGCTCCATTATTAAGCCTTCCAAAGCTTGCTTCATTCTCTTAGTCTTGGATCTTGTCATGGGTCCTCCAATTCCTTTCAATGCCTCTTCCTCTATGGCTTTGTCTTGTAAGCTTGTATCCCCTCCTTGGTCCACATCATTCCCTCCTTCTTTAGGTGAATTCGTCCTCGAATTTAGATCTTCATCACCGAATTGTGATGTTGTTGATAGCTCTACAGTCCGTGCACATCCTCCATGATCCATCCTTTTTAGGTACCAAAATTACTGGTACAGCACAAGGACTTAAGCTCTCTCTCACCCATCCTTTTTGTAATAACTCCTCCACTTGATTCTGTATCTCCTTTGTTTCTTGAGGGTTGCTCCTATAGGCAGGCCTATTGGGAAGAGAAGCACCAGGAATAAGGTCCATTTGGTGTTCTATTCCTCTCATTGGTGACAAACCATGAGGTACTTCCTGGGGAAACACATCCTCAAAGTCCTGCAAAATAGCAACAACATCACTGGGCAAGGAGTTAGTATTAGTTTCCAAGCAAGTTTCCTTGCACAAAAGAAGAAATATAGGTTGCCTTGTCAAATAAGCTCTCTTCACCTCACTTCCTCTTGCAAACAAATTTTCTATTCTTCTCTCTTTCTTTTCCTCGTTCTCTCTTTTCTTTTCCTCATTCTCTCTTTTCTTTTCTTCCTCATTCTCTCTTTCTTTTCCTCATTCTCTCTTTCTTTTCCTCATTCTCTCCTTTCTTTTTCTTAAGCTCTCGCTCTTCTTTTTCTCTTTTCTCTCGCATTTTTTTTTGATCCGCACAAACCTCCCTAGGTGATAATGGTACAAGTGTGACTTTGTGGGAATTGTGAAGAAATGAGAACTTGTTGGAGAATCCATCATGGTGAGCTCGCCTATCAAACTGCCAAGGTCTTCCAAGAAGAATGTGGCTTGCCTCCATAGGTACAATATCACATAGAACTTGATCTTCATATTTTCCAATGGAGAAATTAATCAGCACTTGTTGATTCACCACCAATTCACCACTATTACTTAGCCATTGGAGTTTATATGGTCTTGCATGCGGTGTAGTCTTGAGGTTGAGTTTGGTAACCAACCTAGTGCTTGCCACATTGGTGTAACTTTCACCATCAATGATCATAGAGCATGTTTTACCTTGAATAAGGCAACGAGTATGAAAAATATTCTCTCTTTGGTCCTCCTCATGCTCCTTGGCTTGACTTCCTAATAACCTTCTAACCACCAAGAGATCGCCATCTTGCGCATAGGCTGCTCCATCATGTTCCTCATCGCTTGAAGAAGAAGAATGAGAAGAAGTTTCTTCACTAGAGATGCTCCCATTATCCCTAACCACCATAGTCTTCTTATTCGGGCATTCGGATGCGATATGTCCTTTTCCCAAACACTTGAAGCACTTGATATCCCTGCTCTTAGAAGTAGAAGAAGTAGTAGTAGGAAAAGGCTTCTTAGCGCTTGTTACCTCCTTTGAATTAGAAGAGGAACCCTCCTTCTTTGGCTTGTCCTTCCAATTTGAAGAGTAGTTTGAAGAAGATGGTCTTTTCATAACGCCCTTTCTCTTTAATTGTTGCTCCACTTTCATTGCTTGATGAACTAAGTCGTCAAGCTCCACATAATGTTGTAGCTCTACAATGTCTCCAATATCTCGGTTTAGGCCATGGAGAAATCGAGCCATAGTTGCTTCTCTTTCCTCCTCAATATTGGCCCTAATCAAAGCCACCTCCATCTCCTTGTAATACTCATCCACACTCCTACTCCTTGGATGAGTCTTTGCAATTTGTTGTGCAACTCCCTATGGTAGTGGGAAGGCACAAATCTCCTTTTCATCAAAGTCTTCATTTCACCCCAAGTGTTGATAGGGTGCTCTCCATACCTTCTTCTCTCCTTTTGCATTTGATCCCACCAAATTAAAGCATAATCGGTGAACTCAAGGGCAGCCACCTTCACTTTCTTTGCATCAGGGTAATTGTGGCATGAGAAGATTTGCTCTATTTTCATTTCCCACTCAAGATATGTGTCGGGGTCATTCTCCCTTGGAAGGAAGGTACCTTGACTTTCACCCCTCTTAGATCGTCTTCATGTTGATGGTTTCTACCTCCTCTTTCGTGTCTTCGTCCCCTTCACGCCTCCTTCTTTCTCTTGGAGAACTATAGAATAGGTCACTTCCCGGATGAGATTCTTCATGATTAGAATTTCCCCCATGGTTGGAAACTCTTCCTCCTTCAAGTCGGTCCATCCTTTCATGTAAGCCTTCAAGTTGTCTTTGAAGCATTCTCTCAAAGTGTTGAGTAAGCGCCTCCATTTGAAGCCTATTAGGATCTTGCCTAGGGGAGTTTTCCCCACTCATGCTTGCAACAAAAAAAAGATGACAAGGAAAATTACACAAGAAATGTTAGAAAGACCTCACCACTCGCCTCACGTGGTTGCACTCAAATTTATCCACTCAGCTTCCTTTATAAGCCCTTAAGAAAAGAACCTTATCAACGATTTTCTCAAGACAACAAGTAGACAATCAAATGAGCAAGAAACCAACAAGAGAATATGAGTAGAACAAGAGAAATAAACGGTTAGAACAAGAAATTCAGCAACGATCAAGAGCAATGAGAGAAATATTGGGTCCTTTCAATTCGCCGATCTTCCTTCTTTTTTTTTTTGTTTTTTTTTCGAATTTCCTTTTTGTCCTTTTTTTTTCTTCAGTCAAAAAACACAATGACTCAAGTAACACCTTTTTTTTTTTTTGAGTTTAGGACCCAAATAGAGAAGCGATAAATAGAGTTGGAGAAGGAAAACACCAATGGAATACTATGGATGAGAGATTAACAAAGATGAACAAGAACACAAATGAAGAAGAACAAAACGCAAACCTGAAAATCAAGGAGCCAAGGCTCTGATACCAAATGATAAGCACCTTGGAATGGATCGCCTTGAAATTCAGATGTAGGGAAGGATATTGACGCCACACTCAAGAAAGATGAGAGGGTGAGTGATAAGTCATGGGGGTTTCGATCGCCACAAGTTGCCTTGATAAGATCACGATTAGTTCTTTGCCTAAGAACCAAAGGAAGCTCTCACAATAGAGAAAACTATGATTTCATTCAAACTTAACATGCCTTGGCCATACAAGAGTTCTCCTATATATAGACTTAGTGGAGGTTGAAACATTAACCTCTACCACACTTCCCACTAAGCACTAATTATGCATCATTATCATGCATGCATGCATGCATGATGTTTATTTCCCACAATTCCCTAATACTAGCTTAGGAACTCCCAAAAGCATTAAAAACCCACCAAAAGACATCAAAAATAACTTCAGAAAATTCCCCCAAAAATACCCACGAAAATTGGACACTTGTAGCCCTTGAATGCATCTTGGATCATGTGGTTTTGGGCCTTCAAGCTTTGTCTTCATGTGGGCTCAATTTCACTTTCAATTTGAAGGAATGTGATCCATTTAGTTGTTGCCTCCATTGTGCATTGATCCTTCTTCTCCTTGAGC
Source organism: Boesenbergia rotunda (assembly GCA_024364735.1). Lineage (NCBI taxonomy): Eukaryota > Viridiplantae > Streptophyta > Magnoliopsida > Zingiberales > Zingiberaceae > Boesenbergia > Boesenbergia rotunda. Next base: position 164,459 of record JAGFNQ010006486.1, read on the forward strand.
TCCATTATTAAGCCTTCCAAAGCTTGCTTCATTCTCTTAGTCTTGGATCTTGTCATGGGTCCTCCAATTCCTTTCAATGCCTCTTCCTCTATGGCTTTGTCTTGTAAGCTTGTATCCCCTCCTTGGTCCACATCATCTATCATCAATGTCCTCAGATACGCCATCATCATCATCATCATGGTCAACACGATTATATTGTCATCACTTCGTGAAGGAACTCTACCAACTTGTCTATGTCGCAATCCTGCAATTACAGCATCTTGTTTCTCTAATCTGATCCATAATCTGACTAAAACGGATTTCCATGCGTTCCAAGTGTTGCCTCAAAGCACGTTGATCAAGGGATTCTCTAGGTCTTCCTTCTTCTCCACTTGTCGCCATTGAACAACCTGTTTCACTCAAACACTCGAACTCACGAATGTTAGCTCTTTAAAGAACTTGAACTTAGAATTTGAGGCAAATACCTTGTAAGCGTTCGTGGACTATCAAAATTCCCAAGGGTGTTAGGACAAAAGGTAGGAATTCAAGACAAAAGTGAAAATTGCAGAATTGAAAACTTGAAATAAGTGCTGAAAGGAAATTTGCCAGAATTGAATCTAGGCAAAATTGAGGATAATGCGGAAATGAAAGATAGCAAAACGTGAATTAAAGAGCTGAAAGGAAAGTTGCCAGAACTTAATCTAGGCTGCCAGAATTGAATCTAGACAACTTAAAGGAAAATGAAAGTACTTGAAATAAGAGCTGAAATGAAAGTCGCCAGAACTTAATCTAGGCTAACTTGAAATGAAATGAGAATACTTGAAATAAGAGCTGAAATAAAAGTCGCCAGAACTTAATCTAGGCTAACTTGAAAGGAAATGACAAAAATAAATTTGCAAATAAAGTCTCAACTTCCTTTTTTTTTCAGCCTCTTTTGCTTTTTTTTTTTGGCTTTTCTCTTTTTTTTTCTTTCTACCTTCCTTGCTTCCTTTTTTTTTTTTTTGCAGAATTTTTTTTCCCTCTTTTTTTTTGCCGAATTTTTTTTTTCCTTTCTCTCTTTTTTTTTTGAGCAACAAAGCAAGTAAGGCTTGCTAAGCAAAAGAAAGAAACAAAAATAAAATAGAGACTCAAGAACACAAAGAAAAGGCTCTGATACCAAATGATGCGAACCCAAAGAGAATAAGTCTCAAGAACACACAACAAATGGAGGAAAGAGAGAAAGATAGTCTAAATCGAAAAGATGGAGAATGGAAGAAAGAAACCTCAACCCAATGCTTAGGAAGCACGAACCTTGGTATAGAGGAAGAAGAAGATAGACGCCACAACCTTGGGATGGAGGTTGATAAGTCTTGAACGCCACAAGGGGATGCCTTGATAAGTTCTAGTTCAATGAAGAACCAACAAGTGAGAGCCTCACCATGTAGTAGATTGAATAAGCCAAAAGTTACATGTTGTGGCCGCCACCCCATATATTTATAGCTATAGGGTGACCTAAAAACCCTAAAAGGCCAAAAGGAAGCCCATTTAGTAGAGGCCTATATAGACTACACCATTACAACCCAAATAAAGCTAGAAATTGGGTCTAAATTGATCCCACAAAATTAACATATCCTTCTTACATAGACAAGAGACTAAGGATACTAGTTAAGCTCATCTAAGGCTTGAATTAGGTTGACTAAGCCGTAAGACTTGCTCTTAGTCAAACCTTCTTCAATGGTCGCTTTGGCTTTCACATCTTCAATTAGCACATAAAGTGCTTCTTTCATCTTTTTAGCCTTAGCCCTTGTAATTGGGCCCCCTTTGATGCATAATGGATCATCAACATCTTCTAAAGTGGGTTGAGCATGATCCATATCGTTAGCTTGTTGGGCAACTTGTTCACGTCCTTTGTCTCCATCACTGCAGCCCAACTCCACGCCAGAATTCAGGAGCTAATGAACGGACTGCACATGCTAGGTCACAAGGTTGAAAACCGTGACCTGATAAGGTATACTTTAAATTCGTTTCCTAAAAACTCACTGTGGGCGTCTATGGTAGATGCCTACAAAGTTTCAAGGAACTTATCTAAATTAAGCTAGATGAGTTATTTTCAGAGTCACAACTGCATGAACAAACTAATGCTACCTTGGTCGAAAAAGGTATAGCTTTTGTTGCAGGTAAAACTCAAGGAAAGACTCCCAAGAAGAAGCCTCGACCAGCACCCGAGTCCGACTCCGACTCGGAATTTGACAACAGTGAAGGAGATCGATCCAAACTGGTCCGATTAGCTCGCGATTAATACAAGGAACTTAAGTACCAGACGAGCAAGAAAAAGTCAAGCCGAAGAAAGGAAGATCCAGTGGAACCTTCAATGAGCTCGAAAGGCAAAAGCAGCGTCATCTGCTACCAATGCAACCAGAAGGGACACTTCAAATCAGAGTGTCCTAACCGAAAGGAAAACAAGAAGGCGCGGAGAAAGAAGGCTCTTCAAGCCACTTGGGACGAATCATCTTCCGAAGAAGAAGAAGAAGTCCCGCACGCGAATCTACTCGCCCTAACCGCCTCGGAAGACGTCGACTCCGGATCAGAATCGGAACCAGACGATGGAAGACTCACAATCTCGGAGAACGGGCAAATCACTGTAAGAGGTTACTCAGAATATGAATTGTCGAAATTAATTTCTTACTTGTCTCGTAACTTGGCGAAAGCCAAAATCCGGGTTGAGTCCCTCCGACAGGAAGTAAAACTCCTGAAAGAGGAAGTCAACTCGAGGTCCTTGACCGAGCAAATTCAGGAAGGAAACTTGACTCAAGTTCAAAAACTTGAGGAAGTGATTTCCTCCCTGAAAACTCAAGTCAAGGAACTCAAAGTTGCCTTGGAATGGTTTACATCAGGTTCCATGGGTCTTGACATGATCCTTGGAAAGCAGAAGTTACTCAATCGATCCGGACTCGGTTATTGAACCAAGTCAAGACAACGTGCATATTATTCTATATTGAACCAACCTAGAACCCGAGTCCAAGCATTGGTCCCCAAGCTCTGTTTAAACAAACAAGCTGGACCAAACCAGTATTGGATCCCCAAGGACAAGATTCACATCTTCAGGGGGAGCCAATATAAAAACCATATTTATAGTTAAATAATTTTACTGAATTGCTTGCTTGCTTGCTTGTCTATTTTCTTTCCGCAATTTTTTTTATGCTTAGACTTAGGGCTGGTTAGATTAAGGACGAAAGACTTAACTGAAATTTGAACAACATAGTATTGGGTGGAGGTAAGATGATAGTACGTTAGGGAAGCCCTTCTAATAAGATCAAGTATATCCTACTTGGTCTGTTTAGTCTGGCGGAACTAGCCAAAGCTATCGATCCATGACCCAAACTAGTTAGACCAAAATCTTTCAAGAAGTAACTTGAAGATGAATTTTCAGTAAAAGGCTTTGTCAAGGAAAGGGTTGCTGCTCCAATAAGGCTACGGCCAAAGAAGGCCTTGTGCCTCGCTAAGACCTGGAAGCCAGTTATTGAAAATCAAATTCACTTTACTACTTGTTAAATTTGAATCTAACACAAATTTCAATTAATCTTAGATTCAACACATTTTTCAAAATCAATAAATTTAACCTCATAAATTTTTTAATTCAATGTCTTTCAAAATTAACCATTTGTCAAAATTAAAATTTTATTTTGAAAACCTGTCTCACAAAAGCTATAAGGTTGACATGTTTGATAACACTAGATTGGGTGAGACAGACTAGGTTGTCAAATTCAATGCAAGCTATTCCTAACTCTAATGGATCCAAATCAACAAATACTTTATGTGTAGGAACATAAAGATTTGGACCAATGGATGTTGGATAGCGGATTCTCCAGACACATGACTGGAGACAAATTGAAATTCACCAAAATCAAGTTTAAGAACCTAGGCTCAGTAGCATTTAGCAACAATGCTACACTCAACGTAATTGGGTCAGGTAACATTGAACTTAAATCTGACTTTGTTATTAAGAAAGTACTCTTGGTTGAAAAGTTTAAGTTCAATTTGCTTAGTATTAGTCAACTCTGTGATACTGGTTACATATTTACTTTCACCAACTCTGACCGCCTAATTTGGAACCTCCAAGATTCAGAAATAATGGTTAAGGGTACTAGGAAAAACAACATTTACACTATTAATCTACCCTTAATACCAAAATGCTTCTTGACTCAATTAGAAGAATCCAACCTTTGGCATAGGAGATTAGGTCACACTCATGTTAAACTAATTTCTAAAATTACTCAACTTGGCTTAATTAAAGGTGTACAAAAAATCAAGAATTTTGAAAACACAATTTGTAATTCATGTAAACAAGGTAAACAAACTAAGTCTACTCATAAACCAACTCAATCAGACTTAACCCAAACCACACTTGAGCTCCTACACCTTGACCTATTTGATTCACATGAAGCCAAGTCACTAAGCGGGAATCGGTACTGCTTAGTAATTATCGATGATTACTCTAGATTTACCTGGGTTAGGTTCCTGAAAACTAAGGATGAAACCTTGAATCTATTTATCGACTTATGCAAAATAATTGAAAACCAAAATGACACTAAGATTAAGAGACTTAGGAGTGATCACGGGGGAGAGTTTGAAAATCAAAGGTTTGAGGAATTCTGCAAAATAAATGGGATAGTGGAGAGAAAAATAGAACCCTTCAGGAAGCCGCTAGGACCATGTTGAATGAATATAACCTAGCTAACCAATTTTGGGTCGAAGCAGTAAGTACGGCATGCTACATCCAGAATAGGGTTCTAATTAACAAAAGGCATAATAAAACCTCTTATGAACTATATTATCATAGAATGCCTAACCTACACTACCTAAGGGTCTTTGGGTGCGATGTTCATATCCTAAACACGAAGGACTACCTAGGTACGTTTCAATCTAAGTCAACCACAGGGACCTTCCTAAGATATTCAACAACTAGTAGGGCCTATAGGGTTTATAATAAACAAACTCACAAAATTGAAGAAACTACTAACTTGATTTTTGATGAGGAAATTGAACCAAAAACTGATAATCAAAACTTGAACCAATCAAATATTGATCAGGAAGACAGCGAACCAACAATTGCACCATCAATTGAACCACTGATTGAACCTCTAAATGAACTAACCCTTGAACCAACTACTGCCGTATCAACTGAACCAATAACTGAACCGACCCAAGTAGTTGAACCAAATACTGAACCGAACCGTCCAGTGGGACCTGAGGCTGAACCTAGTTCTAGAAGAACCAAGAAACGCAGACTCAATCACCCTTCTGATCAAATTATGGGTGATCCAACCTTAAGAGTCAGAACTAGGTCTTCCTATAGAAATCTTAGTCAGATCGCATTAATTTCAAAAATTGAACCTAAGACTATAAAGGAAGCCCTCCTGACCCTGATGCAAGAGAAGTTAGCCCAATTTGAAAGAAACCAAGTCTGGGAACTAGTACCTAAGCCTGAGGGCAAATCTATTATAGATACTAAATGGGTGTTTAGAAACAAACTAAATGATCAAGGGGAAATTGTTAGAAATAAAGCGGGCTAGTAGCTAAAGGGTTTAGCCAGGTCAAAGGGTTAAATTATGATGAAACCTATGCCCCAGTAGCCAGACTTGAGTCAATTAGAATGTTGTTAGCCTTTGCAGCCTATAGAGGGTTTAAGCTATATCAGATGGATGTCAAGTCTGCCTTTTTAAATGGGTTTATTAAAGAAGAAGTGTATGTAGGACAACCCCCAGGATTTGAGGACCTAGAAAAACTTGACTATGTTTTTAAATTTAGAAAAGCACTTTATGGGTTGAAACAAGCACCTAGGCATGGTATGAACGGTTATCAACATATCTAATTTCTAAGGAATTTAACCAAGGTCAAATTAACTCCACACTTTTTGTTAAAACCTTAGAAAAAGATATTTTTATTGCACAAATTTATGTTGATGACATAATATTTCGATCCACCAACTCTAACTTTCTTAAAGAATTTGTAAAAATAATGGAAAGTGAATTCGAAATGAGCTTGGTAGGCGAGCTCAACTTTTTCTTAGGATTACAAATTAAACAGACTAAAGATGGTAATTATGTTCACCAATCCAAGTATGCTAAAGAGTTAATAAAGAAATTCAAAATGGATAATTCCAAAAGCGTAAGTACCCCTATGGCTACAAATGTCAAAATTGATAATGACTCTGAAGGTAAGCCTGTAGATCTTAAGTTATACCGAAGCATGATTGGTAGTCTACTTTACTTAACCGCTTGTAGACCTGATATCTTATTTTCTGTAGGAATGTGTGCTAGGTACCAAACTTGTGCTAAGGAATCCTACTTAGCAGCCCTAAAAAGAGTACTTAGGTACATTAAGGCTACCCTAAATGTAGGGATTTAGTATCCTAGGACTTCCACTTTTGAATTATCAGGATATTCTGACTCTAACTATGCTAGGTGCAAAGTAGATAGAAAGAGTACAAGTGGAAGTTGTCAATTATTAGGACATAGCCTAGTCAGCTGGTGTAGTAGAAAGCAACACTGCGTAGCCTTGTCCACAACTGAAGCAGAATATGTTGCCCTAGGAGAATGTGTAGCACAACTTTTATGGATGATGCACACTCTTAAGAACTTCCAGCTTGATTACACCCAAACCCAAGTCTTTATTGATAACATTAGTTCAATCAACTTGACTAAGAAACCGATTCAACATTCCCGAACAAAACATATAGAAGTCAAACATCATTTTGTAAGGGATCATGTAGCCAGGGGTAAAATAATACTTAAGCATGTGGACTCAAAATCCAACTTAGCTAACATCTTTACCAAACCCTTACCTGAGTCTGAGTTTAACTCACTAAGAAGGCAGCTAGGGTTGTGCTTAGTATAATAGGACTATTCTATATTGTTTTCTTAAAAATTATCCTATTTTTTCAAAAAATTAGCAATTTGAAAAATCATTTCCTTGATCAAGTTTTTGATATTTAAAAATATTTTCCGACTTAGTTTTCTTTCAAAAACTACCCCCTTCAAAACTAGGGTTTTCGCGCAAATGGACTTAGCTTAGGCCCTAACCCTAGAACTGCATGCACCTATAGATATAGAAGCCAACATCTCACAAGCACCTTAGGGTACTTTTGATTGATAACCTAGACTGGGTTAAGATGCTTAGGTCTATGCCTTGATTCAAGATGCTTTAAGTTAGTGCATCTGCAGTAATTGGGGCAATAAATATAACTTGAACAACAATCAGGTTAAGTGTCAAGCTTAGAAAATCTAACTTGATCAAATCACTTAACTTGACTAACCATAGCAAAAGCTACTATTTTATAATAATTATTAAGTAGCTAACTTAGTTAGACAAGACCCGAACAAGAACGGTTCAATTTGGTTTGGTCCTTTTTCTTGCTTAAAAGTACTAGAGTTGGTTCAATACAGATTTCCAATTTGTTAAACTAGCTCTAATTCAAAATTGAATCAATAGTCAATTTTTCTAGCTTATCATTTTTTTTGATATATGGCAAAGGGGGAGAGAAAGGAAAGGAAGGAAAGGAGAAATTTTTTTTTCAAAAATTCTTTTGCAAAAAGTAAAGTAAAAGTCTAAATGCTTAAAATTTTTCTAAGTATGTCTAAGTGCTTAAAAATGTTCTAAGTATTTCAAAATTTTCAAAAAGCATTTCTAAGCACTTTCAAAAATTCCTAAAGCACTTCAAAATTTTCTAAGTGCATTTGCTTTGAAAATTTTGTGCATTTGCTTTGAAAATTCTCCTTAGTAAACAAAATTTGTTGAGCGAGACTCTTCTGATTTTTTTTTTCAAATAGTTCTAAGTGAAATTTTTTTAAGGAAAAACTGTATTTAAATTTTTTTACTAAATGCTTTTTCGCACAAAGTATTTTCAAGTAAATTTAATTTCTAAGTGTGAAAAACTTCCAAAAATCTTTTGGAAAATTTTCTAAGAGTGAAAAACTTGCAAAAATCTTTTGGAAAATTTTCTAAGTGTGAAAAACTTGCAAAAATCTTCTGGAAAATCTTCTAAGTGTGAAAAAATTGCAAAAATCTTTTGAAAATTTTCTAAGTGTGAAAAACATGCAAAAATCTTTTGAAAAATTTTCTAAGTGTAAAAAACTTGCGAAATTTTTTTGGAAAATTTTCTAAGTGTGAACAACGCACAAAAATAGTTTGGAAAATTTTTCCTAAGTTCTCAAAATTAAAATATTTTTGGGAAATCAGGTTTCAAAATTTGTCTTGCCTAAGTAAATTTTTTTTGAAAGTTAGGCTTACAAAACCTTTTTCAAAAATTGTCTAAGTGTTGAAAAATTCTTGAGTGATTTTTTCTCATCTTTGAAAATTTTTTTGCTAAAATTTTGAAAAACTTAGCACTTAGAAAGTTGTTACAAAAACCCGCATGACATTGGAAAATTTAGGGGGAGAACATTTTCAGTGGGAGATAAATGAATTTATTTACTTACTGTTGATAGATTGCAATAATATGTTCTTTTAACTTAACTTTTTGAACTGTGTTGTCATAAATCAAAAAGGGGGAGATTGTTGGTGCCGGAAGCACCAAAGTCGAACCTATGTTTGATAATGGCAAAGGGTTCAGAAGTTAAGATTTGGTTGTGATCTAATGAGCTTATTAAGTGTGTAGGAAAGTCCAAGGTACACTAGGCACTAAGTCCTAGTTCTATGAATGAGCACTAAGTCCTGGTCGCGGGCTGGGCAACTAAGTCCTGACGTAAGGTTAGGCACGAAGACCTGGTGAGTAAAGTTGGGCACGATGACCTGATCGCGGATTGGGCATCGAAGACCTGGTGAGTGAAGCTGGGCACGAAGACCTGATCGCGGATTGGGCACGAAGACCTGGTGAGTGAAGCTGGGTAAAAGTCCAACTAGAGGAGCCGGTTGGCAAAAAGGTAAATTCTCCTGAGAGGAGTAGGTGAGGACGCGTTCCCTGTAGGATGGAACATTAGGCGTCGGTTCGACCTAGGGTTCCATTTGGAAGACCCAAAGTTAGAACCAAGACAGCTCAGGCTGTAAATAATGTTCTAATCTTATCATTTGTATGCTTTGTATGTCTTTGGAACTAACCCTGGTTGCAGAAACGAATGGAATGAGTTTTCTGCACTCAAGCGCCTCAATGGAGTGAGGCGCCCTAGCTGGGCTAAGCGCTTGTATTGAGACAGGCACCCCAGTGAAGGGTTAAACAGGGCATTCGAAGCAAACTGCCATGGACCAAGTCATTGAGGCGCCTGTGTTAACATAGGTGCCCCAGTCAGCTCAGGCACCCCAGTTGAAGGGATAAGCGCTGGCCGAGTCTGCGGATTGGAGTTCACGCATTGGAGGCCACGTGTCAGGCACCCCATTCAACACTGGTGCCCCACTGACTACTATAGAAGGGGGTTCACCCCCCACCCCCCAAGGCTTCCACATCAATTGCTTTCAACTGCTACGCTCAAGCGCTCCGCTCCGACAAGTTCCATACTCGCGATTCAAGCGCTGACGACGACCCGCTGCTCCGGAAACTTCCAACCTCTCCGGTCGTCGGTAAAAGCTAATTTTGTTAAGTGCTGTAATTACTTTTCAATTCTATATTTGTACTCTCGAATTGTAATCTTTTACAAGAATATAGAATTGCCCATCGTAAACGCTCAAGGACCGTGGGCCTTGGAATAGGAGTCGACCGCGATTCCGAACCAAGTAAAAAACAAATCATGTTAGCGATTGGTTTTCATTTTCCGCTGTGCAATTACTGTTCGCTTTCCGAAAAAGTTTCCGATTGATATTCACCCCCCCTCAATCGATTCAATCCGATCCCATACTATGGAGTGTGCCAAAAGGTTTAAAAGGCTATGGTTAGTCTTAATCCTAGGGAATTGGCACATTAAAAGGAGATTTATGGTGAAAAAGATGAAAATAGATTATATTTGATAAAAATTAGGAGTTAATGTGCAAATGCCACATAATTGAGTAATAGAAATGAGTTGTGATCAGGAATGAGAAGATACATCAAGGAGAGGCCAAAATTAGGACTTTTGGATAAGATTTCAATGATACGATTTAGGAAGAATGGAATTTCGTGCCAATCTTGGGATCCGGAGTAGTTTTGATTAAAAACATATTTTTCCCAAGTAGACATAGGTTCCACAAATCTCTCCACAAAAATTTAGATTTTTTGGATATTTGTGGAATTAATTAGGTATTCCTGAATTTGGGCCTAAGATACTGAAATTCAGGTATCAGTCGACTGGTAAAGAACGAGTCGACTGATCCCACCTAGGAAACCTTCTATTTGTTTTTCCAGTCGACTGCCCCAAGGGCAGTTGACTGATCTCGCTTGGAAAACATTCAGTTTGTTTTACCAGTCGACTGCCCTAGGGGCAGTCGACTGGTCCGCGGGTTTTAATTATGATCAGACCGGGCGGGGGAGGCACAGTGCCACCCCCTGCGAATACCTCCTCTCCCCGACCTCCTCTCCTGTTCCAAGGTCCTTCCAAGCCTTAGAAACTCTTCCTTATCCTTTTCCTACCTCGGATCTACAACTAGGGTTTGTAGAATCTCCTCTTTCAAGCTGATTCTCTGCTCATTGTCATCATGCAACGTTTGGAAAAAAGGTAAAACCTTGGATAGTTTAATTTTTTCCATTTAAACTATGATTTGGAGCTAATGTAACCTATTTTCTTGGTTTTCTTCTTGTTCTATGTTATTGTGGGATGGTATGGGAACTCGGGAGATCTGATCGGGAGCCCGAGTTGGGAACTCGGGAGACTAGGTCGGGAGTTCGAGTTGGGAACTCGGCAGACTGGTTCAGGAGCTCGGGACTCAGCAGACTGGGTCAGAGCTCGACAGACTGGGTTGGGAACTCGGCACTCGGCAGACTGGGTCGGAGCTCGGCAGATTGGGTCGGGAGCTCAGCACTTGGCAGACTGGGTCGGAGCTTGGCAGACTGGGTCGGAGCTCGACAGACTGGGTCAGGAGCTCGGCACTCGGCAGACTATGTCGGAGCTCGGCAGACTGGGTCAGGAGCTCGACACTCAGCAGACTGGGTCGGGAGCTCGGCGACTTGCTTGGCAGACTTGGTCGGGAGCTCGGGGACCTACTCGGGAGACTTGGTCGGGAGTCCTGGTCGGAAGCCCGAAAGGCCCGGTCAGAATTGCGGAGGAAATTCATTAAAGTGTTTAATGAAGGAAGGAGAAAAGTCTCTCTTCATTGGATGAAGAGAAGGTGAAGAGTCACATTAAAAGATGTGCTCTTTATTGGCTCTAATGAAGGGAAGTCAAAGAGACAAAAGACTCTTCATATTCATGGGATGAGTATAAAAGAGAGCTTTCCCTTCTTCCCTTCCTCTCTTCTTCCTCTTCTCCCTCTTGTCCGAAACCCCTTTTGGGGTTCATGGTGGTTTTGTGAACCACCTCAAGTTGCTAGCACAACTAAGGTAGTTCTTCCCGAAGTTGAGAGATTATGTCTATGTGGATACGCATAGAGGCACGGACGCTTGAACATGCAAGAGATCCGGCGCACTTGGATGAGCGGGATAACGTAAGGGCACGCTCCAAAGGTATACACTATAGATAGATCTATTAGATAGATGAACTTCGTACGTGTTTTCTTTTGCATGGATCGCTCGAGAGATCTTGTTTCCGCTGCGTTTTTGTGTTTTGGTGCCGAGAGACCCCAACAGTTTCTCCTCATCTTCGGCTCATCCTTTGGGCACATAGGATCAGCGGGAGAGGGAGGAGCACAGTGGTGCTCGGCTTGGAGCAAGGGAGCGGGCGAAGGTTGGCCGGCGGCGGGCTTCAAGCACCTAGCGGCGCCGGAGGCAAGGAAGAAGGAAAGCTCACCTTTCATACTTTCTTCCTCCTTGTTCTCTTCTCTTTCCCTCACGGTAAACTCCTCCTCTATGTGCGCAAGTAAGGAGCAGGATGGAGGAGTATTCGGTGGCCGGAAAACAGAGGTTCGTCCTCTTGGTTTGGCGCCGGCGGCGAGGAGAGAAGATTAGGGGTTTTCCGGCGAGTTTTTTGGGAAGAAGAAGGAGCTTGCTCGGCTACTTCCTCCCTTTCTTCATCTTCCTAACTCCCTCTCGGAGCTACCTCTTGGCCGGCTGGAGCTTGAGGCTTGAGGTGGTCGGCGGCAAGAGGAAGAGAGGCGGTTTGAAGAGTGGTCGAAACCCTAGCTAGGGTTTTTGCTACCAAGAAGGAAGAGGCTTGAAGAAGGTGATTTTGGCGTGCCTTGGTGACTCCATGACTTGGTAGATCGTCGCCCACACGACGTCCAGGAGGGGAGGGTCATAAGGTAAAAGACTACGAGGTAAACGGCGAGGTATAACTCTTTCGAACTCCAGTTTTATTTTGCTACGCTTATTTGTGCCATATTACTTTAATTTGCTTCGTCATTTCATGCATGTTAGTTAATTATTTTGATTCGTTATCATAGACAATAATTAATTAGCTGGACCCCGAAGATAAACACAAAAAATCGGTGATCCAAATCGTCATCTTTTCCGTGGTTAATTAATCCAGAAAGTTACAAGGCCTTAACTTCGGATTTGGCTAAGTTGTAATTTGGATTAATTAACACGACGACGAGCCGGTCATTAGAGGGACGGGTCTCTATTCGGATTAAATTTTTAATCCATAGCCATAGAGAGGTCTCTCTGATACGACCCCGTGGTTATCTTGGAAACCGCCAAGCCATACCCTACATTTCCAATAATTGGAATAATTTCCAATTAATTGTGGATTAATTAGCCTTGTATCATGACTCCTATGGGGTATTTATAGGGCTAAGGTAGGGACCATGAGGAGGAGTTGGGTCTTGGTCCGCTAATGGATCTAAACCCGATCCATTAATAGAGATCTATTCCACTAAAGGATCTCATTGAACTTCCTCACCAACCTCCATTTTTCATATGGGCTCCACCTATTAAGAGTTGTCCATCTCCCCGTGTTTAAGATATCGAATGCCCGATAATTAATTTAAATTACTGACAATTTTAATTAATTATCCTTTTGATCCTTAACTAGTACCACTCAACCTTTTCATCATGTCGAACCATAGTCCATTTGCAAGATTTGACATCATGATCCTTATGAGCTCATCAAGGGGCATTACCATCCGACTCACCAGGACACGGATTCCCTCAATAATTAACGACAAACCATGTAGAAAATATTATTAGCCAACTTATCAAGCCTATCGATCTAACAGAATAGATCTCGCCTATTGATAAATCAAACTAATAATTAATTAACTACATGTGCCTGTTATTATTTTGGGATTTAGAGATCGTACTCCATAATATAATCCGAGGTCTAATCCAATTTATGAAGTCAGTACAAAATTGGATGACCTCCCTTTTGGTCCTACTCAATGCACACAAAGTGCACTAGTGCAATTCTATGGTTAAGACAAACCATACCTAATTACACTACAACCATCCTGATGGTTTGTCCAACTCCATCTCGGTTGTGAGTATCTTTCTTATACTTCTGCAAGGAACTTGATAACATAATTTTCTGTGAATCACCACGCACCAAGTTATCTACAATGCAAAGTATGAGACATTTTGTGCATATACTAATATAAATATGCAACGTGTGATTTTATGATTCTCTTTAAAATGTAGATGTCCTTTAACCAAAAGCAAGACTTTTAGTATACATCCTAATAGTATTACCATCCCAACTCTCTCCTGTGGCATAAGTAATTGTTTCTCTACCCTTCCCCATTGTCGCATGTTGTCCTAATCTCTTACTCTTTGCAACTGTGTCTCAACCATCAAAACATGATTTAAGCTTTTTAGTGGATTCCATAAAGTCAACATCTATTGATCAACATAAGTTGTAGTTATAAACATGCAGGAACATGCATGAACATGATAACAAATCAACTTCGAAAGCATGATAACATATCAATATTGTCCACAAAATCATAAACATGCAGGAACATGGTTCACAACAATTGTTTACAAAATCATAAACATGCAGGAACATATAATTTTATAGCAACAAACTCATAGCAATATGATAAAAAAAAGAAATATAAAAGCATAAACATGTAGGAACATGATAACAAATCAGCTTCAAAAGCAAGATAACATGCAGGAACATATAATTTTATAGCAACAAACTCATAGCAATATGATAAAAAATGAAATATAAAAGCATAAACATGTAGGAACATGATAACAAATCAGCTTCAAAAGCAAGATAACATATCAATATTGTCCACAAAATCATCTTCAAAGGTAAATAACATATCAATTTAAATTGTTTACAAACTTATATTCAAAAGCAAAAAAACAACAATTAAATATTGTCAACCCAACTTTCATCACAAGCTTTACGAATACATGGTGGTTCATTATCATCTTCTATGTCAACATCCATTGATGGTAACCCCCTACTAAAACATTGATAGTGGATTGCAATATCCTCTAACTCTTCGCCCTTTAGGTATTCAAAGGACTCTCTATTTGGAGTTGCAAGTATAACACTCCATAAAGGATCTTCAATGTAAAATACTTGCTTTGCTTGACTGGCCAAGATAAAAGCGTCAGATTTGAATCCAAGTCAATTGAGATTTACCAACATGAAACCAAGATCATCTACTTTAATACCGTTATTATGCTCTAACCAATTACATTTATACAATGGAATTTGAAATTTTTGGTAATCAACTACCCATACTTCTTCTAGAACTCCATAAAAAAACATATTTGACACAATAGGATTTTTATCCTTTGCACTAGTAACTTGCATTGTCTTTACAACTAAGCTGACTCTGGAGTTTTGAACAACATCACACTCTTTTGTAGCATAAGTAACCCCATCAATCAAATATCTAGAGTACTTTAAGACTTGCTTGTTAGGTTCGCGTGCTATCCACTTCAATCTTTGTGAAACTTGATGAGTGGAATGGTCAACTACATGTGCAACCTATATTTTTTATGTAATAAATTTTTAGTTATGCATAAATATGATAATGAATGTATGCCAATATGTAATACTAAAGGCACTTCATGATCACGCAACTAGGTAGTAACCATTAGGTTATGCTCATCTTGTAACCACTTCTTGGACTTAGCCTTATGAGGAAATCTTGCCTTCATATATGCCATGTGATCCCTAATCAAATTATTATGTATAAATTAACCAATGGAACGTAAGAAAACCACATGAAAATATTAATAAATTGGATACATTACTCGATATAAAGATCAATTTCAGCATCATTTGCCAATACGTAATGATGTGCATGCTTCAACTCAACATGAGTAGTGGAGTGGACTACTACACCTGATAATGGCTTAGTAAGTTCTATCTGTGGATGACTTGATGGGATCCCAATCGTGTGTACACTACATTGATAGTCTGAGCAAAATTCTACAGCTTCTTCAGCAATAAAACATTCAGCTATACACCCTTCAGGTCGATTGCAATTTTGCACGTAACCTTTCAAAATCTTCATGTATCTTTCAAATGGGTGCATGTACCTATACCAAACCGGTCCACACAATTTCACCTCTCACACAAGATGAAAAGTTAAATGAATCATTATATCAAAAAATAGAGGGGGGAAATACTTTTCAAGTAAACATAATATCATCACAATCTCTCTTTGCATATCATCTAACCTTGAGACATCTATCACTTTATTACATAGCACATTGAAGAAGAAACACAATCGAGTGATAGTGTCTCTGACATGTTTGGGCAAGACACCATAGATGGCCACTAGAAGCAATTGTTGCATTAAGGCGTGGTAGTCGTGTGACTTAAGGCCAACAAGTTTCAAGACCTTTAATAACATGAGGTTTTTAATATTAGATGAGTAAAATGATGGAAGTTGTATTCCAAACAAAGAATTCAAAATTTTTCTTTTCTCATCCTTACTAAGTGTATAACAGGCTACTGGCAAAAATGTTTTCTTCTCCCCCATCCTTGGGGCAAAATTTGTCCTGACATTCATTTCCAAAAGGTTTAATCTTGCTGCTACTTCATCCTTTCTTTTCATGGATTTAAGGTTCCGATAAGACTTTCACAGACATTCTTTTCAATGTGCATCACATCAAGAATATATCGAATGTGTAAATGTTTCCAATACTGAAGTTCAAAGAATATAGATTTCTTTTTCCAACATGATTTTACATCGTCATTCTTCGACTGAAACTTCCCACTCATTTTTCCCCAATGACAATTAATTCTTTCAACTCTTTCAAAAACTTCATCTCCACTTAATGGTTCTGGTGCAGGGTTAAACTCCTGGTTCCCATTACATGCCTTCCATTGTCTTAGATAAGGATGAGTTGCAAGTAGAAACCTTCTATGACTTGTATATGACATTTTCCTACTATTCTTCAAGCTTATTGAATAGGTTTCTTCACCACAAATAGGACATGCATGATATCCTTTCACAATACATCCTGACATGTTCTTATATGTTGGAAAATCAATGATCGTTCAAAGCAAGATAGCACTAAGCAAGAATGTTCCTTGTCGATATTCATCATATTCTTCAACACCTATATCCCATAAGTATTTTAAGTCATCAATTAGAGGTACTAAGTAAACATCAATATCATTTCCCAGCTATTTGGGACCAAAAATTAACAATGTGAGCATTATAAATATTCTCTTTATACACAACCATGGAGGAAGATTGTGTTGGTGCAAAGAGCATCAGTCATGAACAGTCAACCTCTAGTGTTTCGATGTTTGACAATATACCATAGTCTGGTCAAAGTGATCAAGGGTTAAGCCAAACAGGACTTGATGTTTGGTAGGGTAAACCCAGGTTTGATCAGTTTGGCAAAGGGTTAGCCAAACAAGACCTGATGTTTGGCAGAGACAATATATTAAGGTGTGGTCAAAGTGATCAAGGGTTAAGCCAAACAAGACCTGATGTTTGGCAGAGTAAATAGAACCCAAGGTTGGTCAGTTGACCAAGGGATTAAACCAAATTGGACTTGAGGTTTGGTAGAGAGAGAGTGTACTTACCTGAAGGGTGGAAGAAAGAGGTCTAGTCAGGATTAAGATGACTAGCAAAGAAATCCTGCTGAGTGAAGCTGGGTCCTAGTGAGTGAAGTTAGGTGGAAGAAATCCTGGCAAGCAAAGCTGGGTCCTAGTGAATGAAGCTAGGTGGAGAAGTCCTAGTGAGTGAAGCTGGGCAAGAAGACTTGGTCCGGGGGACTGAGCACGAAGTCCTGGCCGAGGGATGGGCACCGAAGTCCTAGTTCGAGGAATTGGGCACGAAGTCCTGTCAAGAATCAGGCAAAAGACTTAGCCTAGCGAGGACTACGAACAGAAGTAGAGACGGGTCAAGGATCAGACGTCTCAAGATCGTAGAGTCTCGGAGGCTGAGCAAAAGTCCAACCGAAGGTCCAGGTTGGCAAAAGGTAACTTTTTCAGGGTGGAGTAGGTGAGGACGCGTTCCCCGGGAAAGGGAACAGTAGGCGTCGGTTCAACCTAGGATTTGATTTGAACCAGACAGCTCTGGCTGTCAATCAACTAAGGCTTAAGTTTATTTGTCTGTTTGTTTTATGTTCTGTTGTCTTGCAGGTACCTGAATTCGGTGGCATGATAGGAGAGCAAATGCAAGAAGATAAGAACCAGAGAAAAGGCTTCCCAGGCGCCTGATATGAATCAGGCGCCTTGGGTAGTGGGCGCCTTGGGTTGAGGGTGCCTATCCTAGTCGCCCAAGAGATCAGGCACTTGAGTGTTAATAGGCGCCTGAGAAGTATGTTTTATCCCAACGCCGAGTTCACTAGATCGGATCAGGTTTGACCGCTTATGAGAGCAGCCACAGAAGCTTATTAGGCACCCTAGAACCATGTATATCCCTCACTTCAAAACACCAAGTTTTTCATCTGCTTAATCATTCTGTGCGAAGCAAAAATGAAAGCTCTGCGACCATGGAGGCTCCAGGAGGAAGTGCGCTGCACTCCGGACTTCCGGATTGGTCGAGTTTTCAGTTCTGTTGGTTTGCTTTTAGTTTATAAAGTTGTACTTATTTTATTATCATTTCTTTGATTGTACTTAAACTTTAAGACGGGGTTCTCCGCCTCCAGAAATTCTGAAATGGAGACCATTAGTAGACTCACGCTGAGTACATAGGCCTTGGACGTACTGACCCTGGGAGATTGGGATCCAAGTAAATTCCATGAGTTATTCTTGTTGTGTTTGTGTTTATTTTATATTCCGTTACGTACTAACACTCTGATAGTAAGAACGAACGACAAAAATTCGCGAAAAGAAGCGAGTCGATATTCACCCCCCTCCCTCGTCTATCAACACCACCGATCTTACAACTGGTATCAGAGCAGTTGGCTCTGATCAGACTCACTATTGAAGGAGCAACAAGGCCAGAAATTGAGGGGGAACAAAAGGTGAATAATGGTATATTTTAATTATGTCAATCTTTAAATTACATATAATTTGTTTTAAGTGCAGGGAGAGAGGACACTACAAAAACCAGTGTCCTACTCGTAAGACCCGTATGTCATCACCGGCAGCAACGAAGGAATCGGCGCCAGGAGTTCGGATGGACAAAAATCATATTCGATGCTTTAAGTGTCAAAAGCAGGGACACTACAAGAACCAATGTTCGACCACGATAAAGGAGGTACAAAAACTTAATTTTCACAATAATATTTTTTTTGCACAGTTACTCAATCCTTTTGGTAATTTAGGTATATATGTCAATTTTTCTGCAAAATAGATGTTTTGTATAGCAAAACTTATTGTATTGCATGATAATTTGGCTAGTAATAGATCCAAATCAAATATTGACAATATTAAGATATTGAATATTAATTCATTAATCTTTAATATTAATGTTATAATTTTTTTTAATTTAATTCTAATACTGTAATTAATTATTTTTCTGATAATTTTAATAACTCTGAGGATAATAATGATACTTTAATTAATAACTTTTCTGATAATTTTAATAACTCTGAGAATAATAATGATACTTTAATTAATAATTTTTCTGATAATTTTAATAATTCTGAGAATAATAATGATACTTTAATTAATAATTTTTCTGATAATTCTAATAATTCTGAGGATAATAATGATACTTTAATTAATAATTTTTCTGATAATTCTAATAACTCTGGGGATAATGATAATACTTTAATTAATAATTTTTTTGATAACTCTAATAACTTTGAAGATAATTATGAAATCTTAATTAATAATTCTACTCATTTTGAAAATAATGATACAACCTTAATTAGAAATTGTAAAAATTATTCTACCTATTTTGAATATAACTCTGAAGAAGAAGAATATGATTCTGAAGATAAAGCCGAATTTATTAAAAGTGAAGCTATAATTAAAAAGGCATACGTGAATTCAAATAAAACAGAAATGTTAAATAAAATTGAAATCATAAAAACAAAAAAATAATAGAAGATTCAGAATTTTTTGAATTAATGAAAATGATGCAATTGACCCAAAATTATTATTAAAATCTTAAAAACTTTAATCTTAATTAAATCGTAAATACTAATTAATTCTTAACAACATAAATTTTAATTAATTCTTAAACAACATAATTCTCAATTTAATTCTTAATTCTTAATTAATTCTTAAACAACATAATTCTTAATTCTTAATTAATTCTTAAACAACATAATTGTAAATTTAATTCTTAATTAATTCATATACAACATAATTCTTAATTTAATACTTAATTCTTAATTAATTCTTTAAAAACATAATACTTAATTTAATTCTTAATTAATTATTAAACAACATAATTCTTAATTCATAATTAATTCTTAAACAACATAATTCTTAATTTAATTCTTAATTCTTAATTATTTCTTAACAACTTAATTCTTAATTAATTCTTAACAACTTAATTCTTAATTAGGTCTTAACAACTTAAATCTTAATTAACTCTTAACAACTCAATTAATAATTAAATCTTTTAATTCTTACAAACTTAAACTTAATCTTAATTAATAATTAAATCTTTTAATTCTTACAAACTTAAACATAATCTTAATTAATAATTAAATCATTTAATTCTTAAACTTAAATCTTAATTATAATCAAATCTTTTAATCCTTAAAATATATAAAGCTAACTGAATAAATCTTAAATAATAATTCAACTTTAATAGCAAATTCGATCCTTAATTCAAAATTTATACAAACATCCACGAACTAAATTCCAATGAATTACTTTCAGTTATGAAACTAAGTAAAATTCTACCCAACTGAAACCTTCAACTTAACAATAATGATAAATATGTCAAAGTGGGTTGACATATTCACAGGTTTACACTTTCTGTATCAAATCGAGAATTTGATACTTTATTAGAAATCTAATTAAAACGACTTGACATGATTGATATATGCATAACTGTCATGCTCACGCATCTGTTTATTTTCTTAATATATATATATATATCTGCCATGTCATTCATGCTAGCTTATTTTTTGCTTAACATAGAATGGCTGGATATGAAAAAGATTGGTTGATTCTTGCCTAACATAGTACCAGGGTGGGGCGAGATGATATTACATTAAGGAAGCTTGGTCTAAGAAGTCAGGAAGGATAAGGAGTACCCGACTTGGTCGACCTAGCTATGTGGAACTAGCCGAAACTACCTCGCCACATTCTAGACTAGTTAGACTAAAGTTTTTCAAAGAGTAAATTGAAAGTATCATTTCATTAAAAGGCTTTGTCTAATGAACAGGTTGTTGATCCAATAAGGCTTAGGCAAAAGAAGGCCCCTATGCCTCACCAAGACCTGGAAGCTAATTATTGAAATTTACTTTTATGTTACAAATTGTTAAACTTGAATCTAACTCAAGGTCAAACAATCTATAAAATTAAATTGAGGAAAATTATTCAAGCATCTCACAAACACCCACAAGGCAACCATGCTTGTTTGTACTTTGACATTCAGAATGGGTGATATGATAAGGACTAATCAATTGATAAAATGCCTTTGAAAATGTTTTCAAAATCTTTAGAATATTTTCTTAAAAACCTATTTTCAAAATAGTGATTAAACATAATAATGTTTTAATGAATTTCATGCATGATTTTGTGTACCTATAAATATATTTAAAAAATTATCTCTTTTCGAAAGTTGGTCGACCTACACTTAGACACAAACCTTTTAGGTCAACACTAAAGTCCCTTAAGACACTTAAGCAGAGTTCCTTGTAGTTAACAAGGATAGCCAAAAGGTGTCAGGATAGGGGGAGTCTATTTTTTCAATTCTTTTAAATTTTTTAATTATTCTGTTCAAAATTTATCACTTTCAAAATGGTTTTTGCTAAAAAAATTATTATGTCTTTCAAAATGCTTTTCGAAAAATGGTTTTCAAAAAGTTATTATGTCTTTCAAAATATTTTTCGAAAAATACTTCTTCAAATATTATCATATTCTTTCAAATATACTTTCATAAATTGCTTTAATTGCTCTTATGATTTGGATAAACTCTAAAGACACATAGGAAGTTTTCTTTATGATCTACAAGAATTTCTAAGATTGTGTCAGGTTTAGGGGGAGTCCCAATCAAAAAAACAATACGTTCTTTAATTTCTGATTACATTAAAATCTTTCTTAAAATTTCTATCGTAATTCTTTTCATTTGAATCAAACCTTAAAACTCAGAGGAAGATCAACTTGTAGTAAAAAAGCTTCCTAGGACTGTGTCAGGTTTAGGGGGAGTTTTAAATTAAAAGAACTGTTAGAGGTTTCAAAAATATTATATTTTCAAAAAACACTATCTTTTCAAAAATACTTTATTTTTGAAAATACAATATTTTCATTTTCCAAAACATATCTTCAAAATATTTTGTCTTTTGAATATTTTTGAAAATACTTTATCTTGAGTTTGGAAAATCTTCAAGACACATAGGAAAGTTTTCCTTGTAGTTAACAATGTTTCCTAGGATGTGTAAGATTGGGGAGGATTCCAAATCAAGAAATTTATTAATTTTCATAAATCAAAATACATTGAAAGCACTTTATCATGATTGAAAATCTTTAAGACACATAGGAAATTTTCTTGTAGACAACAAGATTCCTAGGATTGTGTCAGATTTAGAAAAATTCAAATCAATAATGTAGTTATCTATTCAAAGTTTTACTCAAGTACTTAACGTTTCTTAAAATACTTTCTGATAAAGGTACTTGGTCTTGTTAATAAAAAAAAGAGGATTTTTGAAAATTATATTATCTTTGAGAGACTTCAATATTTTCAAAAATCATATTGTTGGTGCAAATTTTAACTTAAAATCTTTGTTATTATCCTTTTTTCTAATTTTGATGTGTGCCAAAGGGGGAGAGAGTACCTTAAGTTAGATTTATTTGATTTCTCCCAAGAATTGACCTAAAACCCTTAGACCAAAACCTAACTTAAGATTATTGTCAAACATCAAAAAAGGAGATTGTTGGTGCAAAGAGCATCAGTCATGAACTGTCAACCTCTAGTGTTTCGATGTTTGACAATATACCATAGTCTGGTCAAAGTGATCAAGGGTTAAGCCAAACACGACCTAATGTTTGGTAGGGTAAACCCAAGTTTGATTAGTTTGACAAAGGTTAGCCAAAAAGGACCAGATGTTTGGCAGAGATAATATACTAAGGTCTGGTCAAAGTGATCAAGGGATAAGCCAAACATGACCTAATGTTTGGTAAGGTAAACCCAAATTTGATCAGTTTGACAAAGGGTTAGTCAAACATAACCTGATGTTTGGCAGAATAAATAGAACCCAGGGTTGGTCAGTTGACCAAGGGATTAAACCAACATTGACTTGAGGTTTCGTAGAGAGAGAGTGTACTTACCTGAAGGGTGGAAGAAAGAAGTCTAGTAAGGATTAAGATGACTAGCAAAGAAATCCTGGTGAGTAAAGCAGGGTCCTAAAGAGTGAAGCTAGGTGAAAGAAATCTTGGTGAGTGAAGCTGGGTCCTAGTGAGTGAAGCTAGGTGGAAGAAATCCTTGCAAGTAAAGCTGGGTCCTAGTGAGTGAAGCTAGTTGGATGAAGTCGTGGTGAGTGAATCTGGGAAAGAAGACCTGGTCGAGGGACTAAGCATGAATTCCTGGCCGAGGGTTGGGCACCGAAATCTTGGTTTGAGGAATTGGGCACGAAGTCCTAGTCGAGGATTGGGCAAAAGACTTAACTGAGCGAGGACTACGGATAGAAGTAGAGACGGGTCGAGGATCGGACATCTCGAGATCTAAGAGTCTCGGAGGCTAAGCAAAAGTCCAACCATATTTCGCGGTTGGCAAAAGGTAACTTCTCCAGGGTGGAGTAGGTGAGGGTACATTCCACGGGAAAGGGAACAGAAGACGTCGGTTTAACCTAGGATTTCATTTGAAATCCAAAGTCAGAACTAGACAGCTCTGGCTGTCAATCAACTATGGCTTAAGATTATTTGTCTACTTGTTGTATGTTCTATTGTCTTGCAGGTACCTGGAGTCGGAGGCAAGATAGGAGAGCAAACGCAAGATGATAAGAACCTGGGAGAAGGTTTCCCAGGTGCCTGATATGAATCAGGCATCATGGGTAGTGGGCGCCTTGGATTGAGGGTCTCCATCCCAGGCGCCCAAGAGATCAGGCGCCTGAGTGTTAAAAGGCGCCTGAGAAGCAAGTTTTATCCCAGCGCAGAGTTCGCTGGATTGGATCAGGTTTGACCTCTTATTGTGGGATCGGTTAGAATGGATAGAGGGGGGGGTGAATATCGATCGACAAATTTCGGAAAACTTAAAGTAATTTGCGCAGCGGAAAAACAAATCAATGTTAACACGTTTGTTTTTACTTGGTTCGGAGTTGCAGTCGGCTCCTACTCCAAGGCCCATGGTCCTTGACCGTTTATGATGGACAATTCTATATTGCGTAAAATTATTACAATTTGAAGTTCGAATCTAGAATTAAAATACAACACTTTAATAAAAAGGTTATACCGATGACCGAAGAAAATTGAATGTCGGAGCCGCGGGTCGTCGTTGGCGCTTGATTCTTGAGCACGGAGCGTTTGGAGCAGAGTGCTTGAAAGAATTCGTAAAAAGAAGTTGTGTTTGAAGCCAAGGGGGTGAACCCCATTATATACTAGTCGCTGGGGTGCATGTGTTGAAGGGGGTGCCTGACACGTGGCCCATTCTGCGCGAAACTCAATCTGCAGACTTGGGCTGCGCTTATCCCTTCAACTGGGGTGCCTGAGCTGACTGAGGCGCCTATATGAACACAAGCGCCTCATATGCCGTTCTGGAGGCTTGCTTCAATTGTGCCTGGAAACACCCTTGTCTGGGGCGCCTGTATCAACATAGGCGCTTGATCAAACAGGCGCCTGACCTCATTCAGGCGCCTGGGAGCAGAAACTTCCATCCCATTGTTCCTACAACCAGGGTTAGTTCCAAAATACAAATAACATATAAATGATATAAGTTAAGCATAGTTAACAGCCTGAGCTGTCTTGGCTCTAACTTTGGGCTTCCGAAATGGAACCCTAGGTCGAACTGACGCCTAATGTTCCCTCCTACGGGGAACGCGTCCTCACCTACTCCTCCTAGGAGAGTTTACCTTTTTACCAACCGGCTCCTCCGGTTGGACTTTTGCCCAATCCCCCGGACCAGGTCTTTGTGCCCAGTCTGCGACCAGGACTTATTGCCCAGCTTCACTCAACAGGTCTTCGATGCCCAGTCCATGACCATTACTTATTGCCCTGCTTCACTCACCAGGTCTTCGGTGCCCAGTCCATGACCAGGACTTATTTCCCAACCTTATGTCAGGACTTAGGTTCCCAACCTGCGGCCAAGACTTAGGTGCCCAACCTGCGGCCATGACTTATTGCCCAATTTTTAGAACCAGGACTTCATGCCTAGTGTACCTAGGACATTTCCTTTACACTTGAGTAGTATTGTTAGATCACAATAAAACCTTAACTTCTGAACCCTTTGCCATTATCAAAACACATGTTTGACTTTAGTGCTTCCGGCACCAACAATCTCCTCCTTTTTGATTTATGGCAACCAGGTTCAAAAAGATAAGTTTAAGGTATTTAAAGCACATGACTAACAAGAAAAATCACTTTTTGATATACTATTTACTAAGCTCCTCTAAAATATAAATTCTCCCCCTGAAGCTTCCAATAATATGCAGTTTTAAAAAAATGTCTGTGTTAACTTTTGACTAAGTGTTTTTCAAAACAAAGCAAACTATTTGCCAAAAAATATTTTTACACTTAGCACAGTTTTTAGAAAAGGTTTGTAAGCCCAGACTTAAAAAAAAATTCACTTAAAAAAACTTTACAAAAAATTCCACTTAACCAAATTTTTGAGCAAACTTTTTATTTAAAAAAAATCATTTAAGCCAATTTTTGCACAAAATTTTTACTTAGAAAATTTTCCATTTAAGGCAATTTTTGCAATCCAAAAAAAATTTCACTTGAAAAAAAATTCTCATAATAAAATTTTACTTGAAACAAATCACTTAGCCAATTTTCAATTAAAACATTAAACCAAATATTGCATAACCAATTTTGCACACTTAGGAAATTTTGTTTAGAGAACATTTTGTGCATTTAGAAAAATTTGCTTAAGAACTGTTTGTGCAAAAAAAAAATTACTTAGAAAATGCTTAAAATTTTTTTCTTAGAGAATAAATTTTTACTTAGAAAAATTTGCTAAGGAAAATGCATTTAGAAATTTTGCTTAAAAAATTTTGTGCACAACCAAAATTACTTAGTAAAAAAAATTTTGAAAATGTGTTTACTTAGAAAAAACTTGTGCATTGAAAAAACTATTTGCTCAAAAAAAAATTGTGCACTTATGGAAAACATTTTTGAAAGAATCAGAGCTTTAAATTTATATTTAATTTGAAAATTTAATGCACTAAGCTTTAACTTTTTGAGAAAATGAAAATTTGAAAAAAAAAATTTACTTTCTTTTCTTCTCTCTCTCCTCATTTGCCATATATAAAAAAAATGATAGAAACTAAATGCAGATCAGATCAATTTTGAATCAGAGAAAAAAAATTAAGTATGTATTGAACCAGCTCTAGTGAATTCAAGCAATAAAAGGATCAAACCAATTAAACTAGACTTGTTCAGGTCTTGTCTAACCAGTTAGTGTTAGTAGGAGCCCTAGAGCCAATTATATGACGATTGACTAGGGACATTTTGTATCATATTCTATTATTAATAAAGCCATGTTTGGTTATTATACTTACTTTGTATTTGTGCCAAATAACTAAGTATAATAATGTCCTTGGGTAGTAGGTTTTTATCTACATTATATCGATTGGTTGAATCGATAGTGAGATGATGTACAGAACACTACTCTAAAACATTCCTAGTCAAGTATTAATATTCAAGGACAATATTAATACATGGAGACTAGCATGTAGGTCAACTGATGACTTGAGCCCACAAGTCATGGATATGTGATATCAAGTTGACACATGGGTATACATTGGAGAATGTGTACTGAATGACCCGCCATGAGAAAGTTTCATAGATTGTCATATGAGTGTCATAAACTTTCTCATGTGACTATTGGTATGAATAGTCCTTAGACCTGAAGTCACTACGGTTCCCTACATAAGGAGTTATGTACTTTGGTATCGTCAAACATCACCCGTAACAGGGTGGACTATAAAGGCGATCACTGGGTATGTAATGAATTATGCTGAGGGATGTGAGTGATGTAGAAGGGATCTATCCCTCCCATATGACGGGAGTGATATTTGTGGGCCCCTTGATCGAGTAGGACTGCTAAAACGCATGGTCATGCTCGAATGAGTCAATATGAGATATTGAGCTCAATTGTTTGCGTGAGTCTACTCGGGGATCAAGAAACACCAGATTGATTGAGGATGACACGGTCTCTGCCTCATTTGTCAATCTAGATATCAAGGATAGAAGGACAAGGTCATACATTGCCATAGTCACGGAGGTTAAGTCGGATCTCGACTTTCTTGTTACTTGGGTAGCATTGATGCATTACTAGATGCCGCTCATTGCTTTTGTGTCTAAATTGGTTTAGACACATTGCCAACGTTACGAGAGCCTATTGGGTCACACACTAAGGACACGATGCTTCAGAGATTAATTGATCTTGATTTGGCTAAGATTTAATTGGAATTGGATTAATTGAGTTAGACTCAAGTGAATCCAATTGGATTATGGATTGAGATTTAATTTGAGTTAAACTCATTTAGATTAGACTCAACCACATTTGGATGAAATATTAATTCATTAAAATATTTAATAAATTAATAAGAGAGGAAGATGGAGAGTTTCTCACCATTAGAGTGTTACATGAAAAGTTAGAGAGTTACATTAAAATGTTTAATGAAGGGAAGTTTAAAAGGCAAAAACTCCTCATGATATTAGTATAAAAGAGTTTTTCCCTTGTCATTTGGATGACAACTTGTCATTTTCTTTCCCCTCTTCCTTCTCTTCTCTATCTTGGCCGAAACTCACATCTTGGGTTTTTGGTGTTTTGTGAACTACCTCAAGTTGCTAGCACAACTAAGGTAGTTCTTCTCCGAAGTAAAGATATCGTGTTCATGTGGATACGAATAGAGGCACGGACACTTGAACGTGCAAGAGATCCGGCGGCACTTGGACGAGCGGGATAAACGTAAGGGCACGCTCCAAAGGTATAAACAGTAGATAAATCTATTAGATAGATATACTTTGTACGAGTTTTCTTTCGCATGGATCGCTCATGGGATCATGTTTCCGCTGCGTTTTGTGTTTATGTCGCCGAAGATCCCAACAGTTAGCTACTTACTAACTGTTATATAACAGTAGCTTTCACTAGGGTTAGTCAAGTTAAGTGATCTAATCAAGTTAGATTTGCTAAGCTTGAACACTTAACTTGATTGTTGTTCAAGTGTATTTATCGCCCCAATTACTGTACATGCACTGACTTAAAGCATCTTGAATCAAGGCATAGACCTAAGCATCTCAACCCAGTCTAGGTTATCAATCAAAAGTACCCTAAGGTGCTTGTGCGATGCTGGCTTCTAGATCTATAGGTGCATGCAATTCTAGGGTTACAGCCTAGGCTAAGTCCATTTGCGTAATCACTTCTTATTCCTAGGAACCCAAGCTGAAAACCTTCTCCTCCACTTCCTTGTTTCCGCCGGCCAAAGAGAAGAAGAAACCTTCTTGTCTTGCCGCCGACACCTCTCCAAACAAGGTGATGCCGCACACCCAAAGGGGATGAAGTGAAGAGAAGAAGTGATGGATAAGAGAAGTCCTCTCCTCCTTCCTCTTCCCCACCGAGAGCTCTTCTTCCACCCAAGATTGGCGTCGGCGCAACCCTAACCCTAGGAGAGAGGATGTGAGGAGAGAAGAATAGAGAGAGGCTATAGGTTAATTGGATTGTCTTAGTATCATGACTACATTGGTGGTGGAAGACTTCCTAACCTGTGAATTTTGCATGGAATTGGTAAGTTGACCAAGAGGCCTTTCAAGGCCAAGGGGTATAGAGCCAAAGATGTATTGCAATTGGTTCATTCTGATTTATGTGGTCCTATGTCTATCCAGGCTAGAGGTAGCTTTGAATATTTCATCTCTTTTATAGACGATTATTCAAGGTATGGATACATTTACTTGATGCGCCGCAAGTCTGAATAATTTGATAAGTTCAAATAATTCAAGGCTGATGTGGAGAAACAACAAGGTAAAAGTATCAAGACACTACGATTTGATCGTGGTGGCGAGTACCTCTGGGGAGAGTTTAGGAATTACTTATCAGAGGCTGGGATTTAATCCCAATTGTCTACACCCGGTATACCCCAACAAAACGGTGTGGCAGAGCGAAGGAATAGGACTCTTATGGAGATGGTTAGATCAATGATGATTTACTCCGAGTTGCCGGATTCGTTCTGGGGATATGCTCTGGAAACGACATGTACATATTAACTTGGTACCATCTAAGTCAGTACCCTCTACTCCCTAGAATTGTGGACTAGGCAAAAGCCTAGTCTAAGACATATTTGGATTTGGGGTAGTCCAGCACATGTGTTGAAGGGAGATACTGATAAGTTGGAATGCCATACAAAAGTACTCTTGTTCGTAGGCTATCCTAGAGGAACGAAAGATGGTTTATTCTATAATCCTAAGGATCAGAGGGTGATCGTTAGCACGAATGCCCGATTCTTAGAGGAACACTATGTGATGAACCACAAGCCCATGAGTAGAATTATTCTTGAGGAATTAAGAGGGGATGTTCCGACTTTAGTACCAACAGTACAAGAGGACAGACCACAAGTCACTGCACTACGTGTCACGGGAGATACAAAGGTGGTACCTCATCATAGTGGGAGGGTTGTTAGACAACCTGAGAGATTCATGCTCTTGGGAGAGTCGTCGGACTTGGTCCCTGGCGAACATAAACCTGACCCTGGACCTATGACGAGGCTCTCCAAGATAATGATGTGGTATCCTGGCAAAAGGCGATGAATTCCGAGATATAATCTATGGATTCTAATCATGTCTAGGAGCTAATAGAACACCCAATGGTGTAAAAGCCATTGGATGCAACTGGATCTACAAGAGAAAGAGAGGTTAGACGAGAATGTTGAGACCTTCAAAGCTAGGCTTGTTGCGAAAGGGTGTACTCAGAAAGAGGGTATCGATTATGAGGAGACCTTTTCGCCGATAGTCATGCTTAAGTCTATCCAGATTCTCTTATCTATTGTTGCTCATATGGATTATGAGGTATGACAGATGGGTATCAAGACTGCTTTCCTTAACGGAAGCCTTGAGGAGACCATTTATATGAAGCAACCAAAGAGATTCATTGCGAAGGGCAAAGAGCATCTTGTGTGTAAGCTTAATCGGTCCATTTATGGATTGAAGCAAGCTTCGTGATCTTGGAACATTCGCTTTGATGAGGTAATCCAGTCATATAGTTTATTCATAGTCCGGATGAGTCTTGTGTATATTAGAGATGTGACGAAAATGTAGTGGTATTCCTTGTACTATACGTAGATGATATTTTGCTCATTGACAACAATGCCAAAATATTATTAGACGTAAGGGAATGGTTGTCCAAACTGTTTGATATGAAGGACTTGAGAGAAGCAGGACACATCCGTGGGATCAAGGTTATAAGAGATCGCCAAAAAAGGATGTTGTGCTTATCTCAAGCTTCATACATAGACACTGTCCTAGCTCATTTTAGCATGGAAAACTCCAAGAAAGATTTTCTACCTTTCAGGCATGGAGTTCCTCTATCTAAGGAGATGTGTCCTAAAACAGCAAAGGAGATAGAGGAGATGAAGGCGGTTCCTTATGCTTCGGCGGTTGGAAGCCTCATGTATGTTATAGTATGCACGAGACCGGATATCTGCTTTGTCGTGGGCATGGTTAGCAGATATCAGAGTAACCCAGGTCTGGGACATTGGACTACGGTAAAGCAATACTGAAGTACCTGAAAAGGACTAGGGATTATATGCTCGTTTACCAGGCATACCAATTATTCCCTGTGGGTTATACGGATTCAATTTATACTGACCTTATAATTGAATCAGACCTTAGTTATTATGGAGTATATGCTCTTAATCCCGATATAATAACGGGCACATGTACTTAGTATTTATTTCTTTGATTTATCAATAGGCGAGATTTATTCTGTTAAATCGATAGGCCCGGTATGTTGGGAAATAATATTATTTACATGGTGTGTCGTTGATTATAGCAGGAAACCGTGTCCCGGTGAGTCGGGTTGATGATGTCCCCTTGAGGAGCTTATAAGGTTTATCATGTTAAATCCTACAGGTGGACTTGGCCCGACATGATGATAAGGTTGAGTGGTACTACTCAAGGAGTTAGATGTTAATTAATTAAATTGTGATTATTTTAATTAATTAACGGGCGTTCAATATCTTAAACACGAGGAGATACTTGTACTCATAATAGGTTGAGCCCATATTTAAATATGGGGGTTGGTGAGGTAGTTCAATGAGGATTCTTTAGTGGAATGGATCTTCATTAATGGATCGGGCTTTGATCCATTAGGTGGCCAAGACCCAACTCCACCTCATGGTCCCTATTGTAGCCTATATATATGAACCTAAGGGTCCATCGGCTATCAACCTTTGAATCCTACTAAGGTTAATATGACCAAGTCTTAGATGCCAATGATATATTTGCTTCATCTACGTAGGTTCTTTCTCTTATGGTTATACGATGAGTTATTTACTTCTATTTGCATCGTGAGAGTTTTTGGTTTAAGAGTGTACAAGTTGCCAATCAATTCACCAGAACAGATCTCTCTATTCCTTTTTATAACGACACGGTCATTATAAGAAATAGAATACCCATCCTTTATTATTTTAGAAACCGAAATAACGTTCTTTCTAAAACTAGGAACATAAAGGGAACATCTCAAAACCAAACATTTATTTCTCTCAAAATATAAATAGATGTCTCCCACTGCAACAGCCGCCATCTCTGTAACATTGCCCATGTAGATAGTAATCTCTCCATCAGGTTGTCGTCGGGTTTCATGGAACCCCTACAAATAATTGCAGACATGATCAGTAGCCCCATATCTACACACCAGGTACCGATAGATAACACCGCTAAGCATGATTCAACAACTAAACAAAATGATATACCTTTATCTGGACGACAGGGACAGTCCGCCTTCCAGTGTCGAGTCTGCTTGCACGTGAAGCACTTGTCTTTCGGCTTCTTCACGCCAGCCCGAGGTCCCTAAGATCCTGCCGCCTTCTTTGCCCCCACCTTATTTCTTCTTCTTCTTGCCTTTTGGCATAGAAGTAGAAACCTTCTGAGCCACCAATGCATGAGCACTCTGACGAAAAAGCCCCTTTGCCACCTGGAGTTCTGTCAGAAGTTCCCCCATCGATCAACCTTCTAAGCAACCAAACCTTCTGAGCAACCAAAGCATGAGCACCCAGTACATTTGTTCATATTATAGTTTAGGTGAAACTGCTCAAAACTGCTAGGCAGAGACTGGAGAATGATATCGAACTAGGTTTCCCCATCGATCTCCGCTCCAAGGACTTCCATCTCATTGAGATGTGCCATCATCTTAAGGACATGATCCCTCACGGGTGTCCCCTCAACCATGGTGGTCGTCATCAAGTTCCTCTTTGTCTCCTGTCTAGCGGCCGAATTCTGATGTTTGAAGAGTTCTTTGAGATTGAACATCATATCATAAGCAGTGGAAAAAGCCTGATGTTGATGTTGCAATACATTTGACATAGATGCCAATATGTAACACGTGTCATCTCGTCTACTTTGATCCACTTCTTATAATGTTCCTTCTCCACTTCATTAGAATTCTCACTAGGTTTATCAGGACAGAACTCGAAAAGTACAAACTGTTGGTGCAATCTTTGTTAGGTCAAGGTTGACCTAGTTCGACTAGGCTCGGGTGAGCTTATGTCTGGTAAACTTGGTAAGTTTAAGGATAGACGTTTGATAATGATGTTTAAATGTCATATGATGTTTAAATATCGTATGATGTCAAGTGGGTCAAGATTGACTGGAGACTTTACTGAAAAGACCTAGTGGGACTAGGTGAAGTCTAGGTGGATCAGAGAGATCACACGCTAGCACGAGAAAAGTCCTAGTGGGATTATGTGAAGTCTAGGTGGATCGGGGAGATCGCACACTGGCATGGGAAAAGACCTAGTGGGATTAGGCACACCTAGTGGGACTAGGTGAAGTCCAGGTGGATCGGGGAGATCGCACGCTGGCATCGAAAAACACCTAGGGGGACTAGGCACACCTAGTGGGATAGGTAAAGTCCAGGTGGATCGGGGATCGCACGTTGGCAAGGTGAAAGTCTACCGAGAGACTAGACCTAACACGAGGGTTAGGCAAACCTGGCTGGGAATCAGGTTAAGTCCTAGTTGGGAGCTAGGCAGGAGAAATCCAGGTTGGTCAAAGGGATTAACCGGACACTTGGTAGGGAACCCTAGACTTGTGCACACAAGTTAGAGTTGAACTTAATCGATTGGGCAATCGATTAGGGTTTGGTTTCTCGTGAACAGAAGCTTCCTTGATCAATTGAGTGATTGATTAAGGGAGATGTGAATCGATTGGGTAATCGATTGAGAGAAATGAAGTGTGAGAACAAAAGGTGGCAGAATCGATTGGGCAATCGATCCAACCCTCTCTTAATCGATTGATCAATCGATTAAGAGGTTCTATAATCGATTGGTCAATCGATTACAGGGTCTGGTAATCGATCAGGTGATCGATTACTACCGTTTACGTGAGAAAACAGAAGGGTGCTGAATCGATTCAGAAATCGATTAAGGTTGTTCTTAATCGATTGGCTAATCGATTAAGGTTCAAAAACTAGCCGTTGAACGGCTAAGTCTGACGTGGTAATCGATTGGGTAATCGATTAGGAAACCCTAGGTGTCGGGTGTAAAGGGTTTTGACGCAGGTTTGAAGCACATCTCTTCGGCAGCTCTTCGACACTTCTCCTCCTCCTTCCACACCATTTCAAGAGAAGCTTTGGGGCTTAGTGTTGCTGCACTTCCAATGTTCTAGAGGTGATATCAAGCTTGAAGATAGCAAGAAAAGCAAAGAGAGCTTATCATTGTAAATCTTGTAAGATTTCATTTTGTATTTGCTTAGATTCTTGTTGTATCTTCTTGGAAGCTTATAAGAGGTTTCTCCACCTCAAGAAGGAGATCTTTCATAGTGTATGAGGGAGTGAGGAGAGTGGATTCTTGGATTAGTCACCTCAAGGAGGTGGATACCATGTAAATCCTTAGTGTTAGCATTGCTTGAAGTCTTCCGCAGCAACAAATCATCTACAAGCAAATCGGAGCTAATCACCCCCCCCCTCTAGCTCTCCTACCGGTCCTAACAAGTGGTATCAAAGCAAGGTCGATCTTCATTGGACTCATCGCCAAGAGAGCAAGAGCTAGAGGAAGAAGAAGAAGTTTAAAGAAACCCTAATTTTAAGGAGCCATCATTAAGAGGTTTCAACTTCAAAAATGGAGTTTGGCTACAACACCCGCGCACCTCTACCATTCGACAAGGCAAATTTTGATCTTTGGAAGTCAAAGATTAAAAATTTCTTCATGATGGAGACAGAGCAATGGTTTGCTCTAATGGTGGGGTTTGAAGCTCCAACAAGCACCAAAGGAATGCTCCTAAGAAAAGCAAATGGAATGAGGAGCAAATCAAGAGATGTGAGGCCAACAACAAAGTGACCAAGTTATTGGTCATTCTTTTGCCGAGCACCATCTTGGACAAGATTGGAGGATTTAAAGATGCCAAAGAGCTTTGGAGCAAATTGGCAAAGCTTCATGAAGATCCCTCCACTATATCGTATCAAGACAAATCCAAAGAGGGAGATTCATCAAATGAAGAGGACTCGGAAGTTGAGAGATGCTCAACATTCGGGGAGGAAATTCAAGAAGCATTGGCCGAGGAGGAAAAAGAAGAAGTCTCTACCTCTAGGATTGAGGGGGAGCAAATCTTGACATTGAAACCGGAACAAGAAAAAGCTTCAACATCATTTTCCGAGGTCAATAAAGAAGAAGAATCGAGCCACCTCTACACCGGATGAAGGTATAACTATTTTAAGTTGTAAAAATAAAAATCATATCATTTATTTTGAGTGTAGGGAAAAAGGACACTATAAGAGTAAGTGTCCTAAATTGGTCAAGAAGAAGGTGCAAGTAGCACCCAAGACCAAGAAGAAGTCAAAGGAGGTCGGTCCCATTGTACGGATGGATAAGAAGCACATTGTGTGCTTCTCATGAAAAGAAAAGGGACATTATCGGAATCAATGACCAAAGGGGAAGGATTCGACCAAAGCAAAGAGGAGGAGCTCAAATCAAGGGGGAGCCTCAAAGATCTAGACTAAGGTATCATTAGGTAATGGTAATTATTTAAATCATGATAATAATTATTATCATTTTAATGCTATTTATCATGAAAATAGGCGGCATGAAAAACCTAAGGAAAACTATAGAGCTTTCCATGCTAGGACTACCATATCTAAGGATAGGGAACAAATTATAAATTTCCAAGGTAGACCTACCCAAAACAAGGCCAAAAGGAAAAAATCACCAAGGCAATCTTAGAAAACCAAGCCTTGAGAAAGTAATGATTGAAAATCAAGTTTTGAGGTCAAAACTTGAGACATTAGAAAAATCCCTCAAAAGAATAGAAAATCTATTTAAGGGATCAAAAATTCAAAACCTAGATTTAGGAAATCAAGGACCCTCTAGGAGCAAGAAAGGTTTGGGATACAAACCTAAAAATAAGGATGATGGTCCATCCTATCATGGAGTTCCATAAAGGTTGGAACTCAATCTAGGCCAAGGAGTCAAGTCAAGGCCACAAGGGAAGCCATCCCTAGGGTTGACCAAGAAAATCTATCAACATGACTAAGGCTTCGAAGAAGTCTAAAAAGGTCATTAGGAAGGTATCAAGGGAAGTTATCCCTAATGAATACCTAGAATACCCAAGGAGCACCAATAGGTTTTGGGTTCCTAAGAGTGAGTTCGCCACACTCTAAATAGGTCTAGGGAGTGTCAACTCAAATTGGAAGGGTAGTTAACCTAACCATGATGAAGTT
This sequence comes from Boesenbergia rotunda, assembly GCA_024364735.1. NCBI lineage: Eukaryota > Viridiplantae > Streptophyta > Magnoliopsida > Zingiberales > Zingiberaceae > Boesenbergia > Boesenbergia rotunda. Next base: position 199,991 of record JAGFNQ010006486.1, read on the forward strand.
GGCACTTTGGGACATTTTCAAGGAGTTACTATCCTTGAAAATAGAGTCAATTGATTACTCTAGGAGGAGTAAAATTTGTGTTAAACTATAATTTTGGAAGATTGAATATAATAAAGTTGGCACAACTATGTTAGAATCCAATGATAGGCCACGTTGGGGAGTTCTGACATTATCTTGGAAATTAGGGGTAAAATTAGGATTATCAATGGGTTAGCGATGAGTTATTGATACTTAGGTAGGAAATCTAGGTATTTTCTTTTGTGCTACTATGCCATGTTTTGTATGCCTTATCACATGCCATGACATCATGATTCATTATTCATATTTTATTATGAAAATATTACATGTCATGTCATACATGCATCATCTAGTTGTATTTTTTTTCATATGATGTATGTCATAGTCATTATCATGCATTAACTTAATTTTTATTGAAATTAAGGACATTGATATTAATTGACATTCTAGGTGAATGATCAAAGTTTATAATGCCTAGGTAGAAATGCATGAACCCTTAGTTTAGGGGGAACATGACTTTTACATCTCACTAAGACCATAAGATGACTTGTGTGTGTTTTTGAGATACATTAGAAACAAGTGAGATGCTAGAATGATGAACAAAACTCAAGGTGTTGATTTATATGCATCCTATCGAGTTGTAGGTTCATCAAAATTTGAGTAGAAATGAACTCCAATCATTGGGAAAGCTAATGTACAAGTCATGTGCATTTAGCCCAAGGAATATGGTTGGAAATTATTTTTGAAAACTATTTCAAAACTATCTGGGAAAACCTTGGTGAAGACTATCTTTTGATAGAACTCATCATTGATGAATTGGATACAAAATTGAGTGAAACATTGAAGTATCTCAATAGTTTCAAATGTTGTGCCAATCTTTGAAAAAGGGAGTTATTTTCATATAAAATTATTTTTCCTTGATAGTATATGTCATAAATAATGTCTACACATAATTTTAGGATTTTTTCAAATTTTATAGAAATATTTACTGGGTTCTGAAATTCGGACTGAAATTGTTTTCAGAAATCAGAAACTCTCAATCGATCCGGTGATCGATTAAAGGCAGCTGTAATCGATCCATTGATCGATTAAAGGCAGCGGTAATCGATCAGTTGATCGATTAAGGCCTAGCTTAATCGATTGGTTCCCAACACCAATCAATTGGTAAGACTGAAACTGCATGTTTTCAGTCTGATAACCTAATTTTGAGTAACCCACCAATCCCTAACCCCTTGGAATACTTTTATAAGTACATTTGGGTAAATTTTAGTATGAAATCAAAAAGGGAGATGGTTCGGTGAAAACTATAGGGTTACGGAGAGGTTTTGATTCAAGTTTTGAATCTCAAAATCTCATAACCTCAAGTTGAGATTTCCTAAAGTTTCAGGAACTCAAAAATCATTGTTGGTGCAATGATAGAGGTTTAGAGCATGTTTTGAGGGGGAGGTCTTCCTTAAAAGCATGTATTTGAATTTTTTTTAAGCGAAAGGATGAAGATTGGGAATCTTCATCAAGGGTGAGCATAGGTCTAAATGAAAGATATGGGACTTTCATTGGGCTTGCCTTTGACCATATAGACTCTCGAGGAGAGTTTTTGATGTGTGTCAAAGGGGGAGAAGGTTGAAAGGCTAATAGGGATTAGTCTTTCTCAAACATATTGCCAAACATTAAAAAGGGGGAGATTATTGGTGCAATCTTTGTTAGGTCAGGGTTGACCTAGTTTGACTAGGCTCGGGTGAGCTTATGTCTGGTAAGCTTGGTAAGCATAAGGATGAATGTTTCGATGTTTGATAATGATGTTTAAATGTCATATGATGTTTGAATATCGTATGATGTCAAGTGAGTCAAGGTTGACTGGAGACTTGACTGAAAAGACCTAGTGGAACTAGGTGAAGTCTAGGTGGATCGGGGAGATCGCACGCTGGCACAAGAAAAGTCCTAGTGGGACTAGGTGAAGTCCAGGTGGATCGGTGAGATTACACACTGGCATGGGAATAGGTGGTGAAGTCCATGTGGATCGGGGAGATCGCACACTGGCATCGGAAAAGACCTAGGGGAACTAGGCACACCTTGTGGGACTAGGTAAAGTCCAGGTGGATCGAGGAGATCGCACACTGGCAAGGTGGAAGTCTACCGAGAGACTAGACCTAACTCGAGGGTTAGGCAAACCTGGTTGGGAATCAAGTTAAGTCCTAGTTGGGAGCTAGGCAGGAGAAATCCATATTGGTCAAAGGGGTTGACTGGACACTTGGTAGGGAACCCTAGACTTGTGCACACAAGTTAGGGTTGGACTCAATCGATTGGGCAATCGATTATGGTTTGGTTTCTCGCGAACAGAAGCTTCCTTGATCGATTGAGTGATTGATTAAGGGAGATGTGAATCGATTGGGTAATCGATTTAGAGAAATGAAGTGTGAGAACAGATGGTGGCTGAATCGATTGGGCAATCGATCCAACTCTCTCTTAATCGATTGATCAATCGATTAAGAGGTTCTGTAATCGATTGGTCAATTGATTACAGGGTCTGGTAATCGATCGGGTGATCGATTACTGCCTTTTACGCGAGAAAATAGAAGGGTGTTGAATCGATTCAGAAATTGATTAAGGCTATTCTTAATCGATTGGCTAATCGATTAAGGTTAAAAAGTAGCCATTGAACGGCTATGTCTGATGTGGTAATAGATTGTGTAATCGATTAGGAAACCCTAGGCGTCAGGTATAAAGGGCTTTGATGCAGGTTTGAAGCGCATCTCTTCGGCAGCTCTTCGACAGTTCTCCTCCTCCTTCCATGCCATTTCAAGAGAAGCTTTGGGGCTTAGTGTTGCTGCACTTCCAAAGTTCTATAGGCAATATCAAGCTTGAAGATAGCAAGGAAAGCAAAGAGAGCTTATCATTGTAAATCTTGTAAGATTTCATTTTGTATTTGCTTGGATTCTTGTTGTATCTTCTTGGAAGCTTGTAGGAGGTTTCTCCACCTTAAGAAGGAGATCTTTCATAGTGTATGAGAGAGTGAGGAGAGTGGATCCTTGGATTAGTCACCTCAAGGAGGTGGATACCATATAAATCCTTAGTGTTAGCATTGCTTGAAGTCTTCCGCAGCAACAAATCATCTACAAGCAAATCGGAGCTAATCACCCCCCTCTAGCTCTCCTACCGGTCCTAACACAAACTTGTACTCCTCAGCACAGCAGTTAGGACAATGTCCAGGTTTCGTTTCCAATCTATGTAGTTAGGACCCGTAAGTTTATTTTTCTTAAGTATCACAGCTAGTGGGTTGCCATTTTGAAAATTTCATGAGAATCACTACGATCACAACTTTAGATTTCAAAAAATATTGATTCCTTAAATAATAAATTTTAAAATCAACGAACACCTCAAAACACTGAGAATATCGCATGCCACGATAGTGTGGATGTATACGAATTATACATTTGTAAGAGGAGGTTTTACCCATTAATTTTATTATCTTGTCAACCCAACTTTTTGACAAACAAAATTAATAGTTGATTCCTCTTTGGCCCTACAAATAATAGCAGTGACTCCGATGAGGAGGATACTATTATTTGTATCTAAGTGTTTACCATTACACGATACTAAGAAAATTATCTCGGATTATATGTCGTCCGATGGGGAAAATCACACACTCCTAAATAACTTCCTATAGTCATGTCTGACCCAGTGATCCGCAGAACAAGCCCATCCGATGGGGCGCTCAGAGCCGACGCGCAAGCTTGTTCGCATCACTAGTCAAATTAGTAATGGAGGTCATGGGACCCTTAGGGTTCCTCTCCCACTTAGTTATTTATAATTGAGGAATTTTCATGCATGCACGACAGACACATAAACTAAAAGCAATAAATAAGAAAAACTAATTTCTTCAACAATTATGGCTTTAGTCTTCAATATGCCTCCATTCGTGTCGCTACCTCGTCTGCTCCTCCCTATCCATGCGCAAGCCACCATGAAGAGATCTCCGAGCCGAGATAAAATGCTATTTAATTTACATCCATCGATCCTATACTCTACGAAGGAGTGTACATCAAATCTAGATCAAAAGTAAATCAAAAGCTTGGAAAAACAGGTGCCGTATTTAATTACAAAAATCAAATACCAAATTTAGCCTCGTCAACCTCGAGGATTCAAATAATATTACAACCATGCACAACAAATCACATACAAAATCGTGCCTGAAACCAAAGAGTTAGTCTATGCAGATCCTACTATTATACAAAATAAAATACATGATAAAGTGCAAAATGTAACCGAAACCAAAACACACAAAATCGGAAACCATTGGCGCTGATACAAATTGATGGACGTGGATTCCGGGTCGCACATGGGAAACCTCTCCATGTCCACGGATTAAAATTTTTCAATCCGAATGGAGACCTATTTTCCAAACGACCGTCTCATCGTCGTGCTAACCGATTCGAGCGATCGCTTGAACAACCAAGTTATTCTAGCGATCAATCTCGTCCAACTGATTAGCCGCAGAATAGACGATGACCGGATCACCGGATTTTGTGTTTATCATCGGGGTCCAAAATAATTAATTATAATAATTAATTAACAAATAATTAATAACAATGATAATTAAGTAAACAACATGTAATTAAATAATCACCTGAAATAATAAGATCAAAGAGCCATGGGAGAAGTTATACCTTCCCGTTTACCTCACGATCTTCTACTGTATGACCTATCCCCTCCTTGGACGTCGTGTGGGCGATGATCCTCCATGAAACAAAGTTACCAAGGCAAACCCAAGCTTCCTTTTCCCTTGTTCTTCCTTGCGCCGAAACCCTAATGGGTTTCTTGTTGCCGCCGGCCAAAAAGGAGAGGGAGTGCTCCCTTCCTTTCCCTAGGTCGACTCCAAAAGCTGAAGTGGAGAGAGAAGAAGATGAAGAAGAAGAGAGAGATCACTTCTTGTTCCTACGAACCCAAGCCGAAAGCCTTCTCCTCCACTTCCTTGTTTCCGCCAGCCAAAGAGAAGATGAAACCTTCTTTTCTTGCCACCGACACCTCTCCAATCAAGGTGATGTCGCACGCCCAAAGGGGATGAAGAGGTACGGAGGTATGGCTTGGCGGTGTCCAAGACAACCACGGGGTCGTACTTGAGAGACCTCTCTACGTCTATGGATTAAAAATTAAATCCGAATAGAGACTCGTCCCCTCTAACGACCATCTTGTCGTCGTGTTAATTAATCCAAGTAACAACTTAGCCAAAACCAAGGTTAAGGTCTTGTAACTTTTCGAATTAATTAACCGCGGAAAAGGCGACGAATGGATCGTCGATTTTTGTGTTTGTATTCGGGGTCCATGACATAATTAATTATCAAATTAATTAACAAATAATTAATCTACAATAATTAAGTATCAACATGCAATGACAACAAATATCAAAGAAATAATCATAACAAAAGAAAAATGGAGCTCGGGAGAGTTATACCTCGTCGTTTACCTTGCAAAACCTTATGACCCTCCCCTCCTGGACGTCGTGTGGGTGACGATCCACCAAGACGCGAGTCTCCAAGGCATGCCAAAATCACCTTCTTCAATCCTCTTCTTTTTTGGTAGCAAAAACCCTAGTTAGGGTTTCGGCCAACCTTCTTCTCACCTCTCCTCCTCTCTCCGCTGGCCACCTCAAGCTCCAAGGTTCGGCCGGCCAAGAGGTAGGTCCGAGAGGCAGCTAGGAAGATGAAGAAAAGGGAAGAAGAAGTTGAGCAAGCTCCTTCTTCTTCCCAAGAACCCACCAGAAAACCAACTCTACCTCTTCACCCTCGTTGGCGGCTAAGCAAGGAAATACCTTGTTTCTCTTGGCCACCAACCGCTTCTCCTCTCTGCTCCTTGCTTGTGCACTCTGAGAGGAAGCCGATGAAGATGACAGGAGAAGAAACCGAAGAGAAAGAAGGAGAAGAACTCAGCCTCTTCTCCTTCCTATCGCCGCTGCCGCCGCACAGCTAACAGCCGCCGGAAACAGCCTCCTCCGGCGTCCTTCTTCTCCTGGTCGATCTCTCCTGGGTCTGGCTGACCTTCCACGCCAAAGAGAAGGAGCTGATGGAGAAGAAAACCCAAGGAATTCTCCTCCGTCCTCCTCCTCTACCGTCGGTGCATGGTAAGCCCTAGGAGAGAGAATAGATGTAGGGTTTTTGGGGTTTTTCATGATTAATCCGAATTAATTCTTAATTAATTCATTAAACCTTATATCACGACTCCTATGGCGTATTTATAGGGCTAAGATAGGGACCATGAGTAGGAGTTGTTTCTTGGCCCGCTAATGGATCCAAACCCGATCCATTAATGGTGATCCATTCGACTAAAGGATCCCATTGTACTTCCTCACCAACCCTCATATTTTCATATGGACTCCACATATTATGAGTTGTCTATCTCCCCATGTTCAAGATATTGAATGCTTGATAATTAATTTAATTTAATGATAATTAAATTAATTATCCTCTTGATCCTTGATTAGTACCACTCAACCTTTTCATCATGTCGGATCATAGTCCACTTGCAAGATTTGACATGACGATCCTTTTGAGCTCACCAAGGGGGCATCATCATCCCGACTCACCAGGACACGGATTCCGTCAATAATCAATGGCACATCATATAATTAATATTATTTTCTAATTTACCGGGCCTATTGACTTAACAGAATAAATCTCACCCTTTAGTAAGTCAAAGAAATAATATATAATTATACGTGCCCATTATTATTTCGGGATTAAGAGATCGTACTCTATAATATTTATCTGAGGTCTAATCCAATTTACGATGTCAGTACAAAATTGGATGACCTCTCTTTTGATCCTACTCAATGTACACAAAGTACACAGTGTAATTCTATGGTTAAGATAAACCACACCTAATTACACTACAACCATCCCGATGGTTTGTCCAACTCCATCTCGGTTGTGAGCCTCTTTCTTATACTTCGGCAGGGAACCTGATAATATGATCTTCTGTGCAACACCACACACCATGTTATCTACAATGCCAAATATTAGACATTTTGTGCATATACTAATATAAACATGCACTGTGTGATTTTACAATTCTCTTTAAAATGTAGATGTATTCTAATCCAAAAGAAAGACTTTTAGTATACATCCTAACAATCTCCCACTTATACTCAAAGACTTTGCTGTTTTTAAAATGTCATACATCTTACCTCTAGATCCTTCACATGCCTAAAAGCTCTCGCTACTAAGGCCTTAGTGAAATGAGCCACCTAGGTCATCCTCTGATGCAATCTAGGCAACGACAGCTATTCCTCTTCTGGGTGGTACTTGCGCTCTATGTGTTTACTCGCCTTATGTACTCGTGATTCCTTAGAGTTTGCAACTGCACCATTTTAATCACATCAAATGTGATAGTTCTGAGAAAACCAGGAATCACATCGAAGTACATCTTGAGGTTCCTGAACCATGTAGCTATCTTGGCTGCCACGCAGGCTGCCAAATATCCAGCCTCCATAGTAGGGTCCATCATGCAACCACTGCGCAACACTCTGCTATACAATGGTTCTACCTCCTAAAAGTAAATACAAAACCCGAGGAATACTTATATTTGCCACTATCTAGATTGAAATTCTGTATCCATATAACCCACAGGGGATTGGCCTGCCCGGTAAATCAACATATAGTCCTTAGTCCTTCTCAGGCACTAATACATGCTTTTACCGCAGTCCAATTTCCTTGACCTGGGTTACTCCGATATCTGTTACCTATGCCCACGGTACAATAGTGGGCTCGTTTTTAGCATACATGAGACTTCCTTTAGGTGATACTAGAGGAACTGTCATTACCTACTCTATCACCTTTGATAATCTAAACATATATCTTTAGATAGAGTGGCTCCAAAGTCAAAAAGTACAAAACTTTTCCATGGAGGTATCAATGCTAAAACGAGCTAGGACAGTGTTTTACATGAAGCTCAGGATAAGCACATCATCATTGTCTAGAGATCCCTTAGATCTTTGATCCCAAAGGATGTGTCTTATTTCTCCTAAGTCATTCATAATTATGTGGACCACCATACCCTTATGTCTGACAATATTTCGTCATTGTTGCCAACCAACAAAATATTATCTACGTATAGTACAAGAATACCACTTCGTTTCTATCACATACAATATCATCCGTCCTTTGAACAAGTCCATATAACTAGATTTATTTCTTCAAAGCGGATGATCCTTATCATAGGTCTAGGGATCTGGTTCATGTTCACTTAGGACCCAGTCCATAGACTCTCCAAGAATATGAGACCTTTAGGTTGAGTAACAACCCTCCCACAGTGACAAGGTACCCTTTGTATATCTTTATTGACACGAGGAGCAATACCTTGTGGTATTTCCTCTTGTATAGTTGGTACTAAGATGAGAATGCCCCCTTATTTAATTTTACTCAGAATAATTTATACTCATGAATTTGTGGTTTATTTCATAGTCCTTTTTCTAAGAATCAGACATTCGTCCCAACGATTATCCTCTGATCCTTAGGACTACTAAACCACCTTGTTGTTCCCTTATGATAGCCAACGAACATATGCACTAGATTCCAACTTGTCAGTGTCTCTCTTCAGCACATGTGTCGATCTACTCATAATCTGAACACGCCTTAGACTAAGCCTTTACTCAGTCCACATTTCTATGGTTTTAAGAGGCTACTGACCTAGCTAGAATCAAGCATATAAACCGTCGTGTCTAGGACATATCCCTTTGAACAAATCTGGCTAATCTCAGAGTGCCTTACCATCTTCTTAACTATTAGCTTAAAAGACCTTCGTCCTTCCATGGGTTGCACCATTCTGTTGGGGCATACCAGGTACAATGAATTGGGATCGAATCCCAAATCTCTGATAAGTAAGTCCTACAACTATCCTAGAGGTACTTTCCATTATGATCTAATCATAATGTCACCATACTTTTCCTCTGATGTTTCTTCTGCATCAGACTTGAACTCATTGATCTCATCAAAGTATTCAGTCTTGCAGTACATCAAGTAAATGTACTTTGTCCTTTAAATAATTGTTTATAAAATAAACAAAGTGTTCAAGGGTACCTCTATTTTAGATAGACTAAGGACCTTTACTTATCAGGATGAACCAATTCTTACATATCTTTGGCTCTATGCCCCTAGGCTTAGGACAAGCCTATTTGGTTTTGTCAGTTCCCTAATAAGGGTCAAACGATCTTAAGGAAGGCAAGTCTTCCATTACCAATGAACCCAAGGGCTTATTGGTTGACTACTTTTGAATCCCACTAGAGGTTAACAAAACAAACCTTAGAGCCAAAGCATATGTTTGGTTCAACTTGGAAGGAACCTTTCTCTTTTAGTTATGATGATAAGCTATTAATTGCATCATGGGAGCTTTTGGTTTTATGTGCTAATTGCCTATCTATGTACTTTAGATAATCCTTCTATTCCACTTTTAACAAATAAAAGCAATTGAAATATCTTATTCCAGAAACTGAACAAAAAGTTCTTTCCAAAAACTAAGTACATAAAGGCAATCTCTATAAAGCCAAAACTATATCATCCTATGCTAAAGACATAAATGAATAGATAAAACTCCCACTGCAAAAAGTTATCTCCATAGCCCATACATGTAGTCAGTAATATCCTCCTCAGCTAGCCATCGGGTTTCTTGGAACCCCTACACAAAAATGCAGACATGATTAGTGGCATCTGTATCTACACACCAGGTACCTGTAGATATCACCGCTAAACATGTTACAACGACACAAGAAGAAAATATACCTGTGGTACTACTCTGACGACGGGGACAATCCGGCTTCCAATGTCCTGACTGCTTACACACAAAGTACTTGCCTTTCGGCTTCTTCATGCATCCCTGAGGTCCGTGTAATCCTGCTACTTTCTTTGCTCCAGAACGTTTCTTCTTCTTCTTGCCTTTCAGTTTAGAAGTAGAAATATCTTGAGAAACAAAAGTCTGTGAACTCTGAAGAGAAAACGCCTCTGCTGCCTCGAGTTCTGTCAGAAGTTCTGCCCACGAATATGAACACTTGTCCATATTGTAGCTTAGGCGAAACTTCTCAAAACCCACTAGTAGAGATTGGAGGATGAGATCGACCTAGGTTTCCCCATCGATCTGTGCTCCAAGGATTTCCATCTCCTTCAGCCAAGTCATCATTTTGAGGACATGTTCCCTTACGCCCATACCCTCAACCAAGAAGGTTGTGGTCATGTTCTTCATTACCTTCTGCCTAGCGGCTTGATTACTTTGAACGAAGAGTTCATCGAGTTTGGATGTTTTATCACTGGTAATGGAAGAAGCCTAATTTTGAAGACCTTCAGTCGTCTTGTCTGCTTCTAACCATTTTCTAAAATATTCAAACTCCTCTTCAGTATTAATCTCGCTAGGCTTTTCGGTATAGAACTCGGCAAGATCACACTTGGGTTCCTCGGCAGTAGAGACAAAGTCCATGTTTAATTGCCAATCCTTATCATTATTAGGGGCATTTATTTGGTTTTCTCTTTGAATTATGTCAAGTGTGTCAAGATCCATTTTAAAGCTCCTGAGAATCACAATAATCACACACTTTAGATTTTGAAAATGAATTGACTCCTCAATAATCACACACTTTAGTCATGAAACATGTTTAGCAGTGCTATGTACCAGTATCTGGTGCGTATCGGGAGCCACTGATCATGTCTACAATACTCTGCAGGGGTTCCAGGAAATCCGACGGCTAGTTGATGGGGAAATCGTCGTCTACATGGGTAATGCTACGAAGGTGGCAGCAGTTGCAGTGAGAGATTTTTATTTATCGTTTGAGAGAAATAAAGTGTTGGTCTTGAGAGATTGCTTATATGTACCTTCTTTTAGAAACAATTTAATTTCGATTTCTAAATTAATAAAGGATGGATATTCTATTGTTTTTAATAACAGAGTTGTTATAAAGAGAAATAGAGAGATTATTTGTTCGGGTACTATAGTTGGAAACCTGTATACTCTAGAACCAAAAACTCCCACGATGCAAATAGAGGCCAATAGCTCATCATCTAACCTAAAGAAGAGAAAGGAACCTTCTAAAATAAACCAGATATATCTTTGGCACCTTAGGCTTGGTCATATTAACCTTATTAGGATTCAGAGGTTGATAGTCGATGGGCCCTTGGGTTCATTGGTGGTGGAAGACTTCCCGACCTGTGAGTCTTGCTTGGAAGGTAAGATGACCAAGAGGCCTTTCAAGGCTAAGGGGTATAGAGCCAAAGATGTGTTAGAACTAGTTCATTCTGATTTGTGTGGTCCTATGTCCATCCAGGCTAGAGGTGGCTTTGAATACTTCGTCACTTTTATTGACGATTATTCAAGGTACGAATACATTTACCTGATATGCCGCAAGTCTGAATGCTTTGATAAGTTCAAAGAATTTAAGGCTAATGTGGAGAAACATCGAGGTAAAAGTATCAAGACACTATGATCAGATCGTGGTGGCGAGTACCTCTTGGGTAAGTTTAGAACCTACTTATCAAAAGCTGGGATTCAGTCCCAGTTGACGGCGCTCGATACACCCCAACAGAATGGTGTGGCAGAAAGAGCGAATAGGACTCTTATGGAGATGGTTAGGTCAATGATGAGCTACTCTGAGTTGCCAGATATGCTCTGGAAACGACAACATACATACTGAACTTGGTTCCATCTAAGTCAGCCCCTTCTACTCCCACAGAACTGTGGACTGGGCGCAAGCCTAGTCTAGGACATGTTCGGATTTGGGGTAGTCCAGCGCATGTGCTGAAGGGAGATACTGATAAATTGGAATCTCGTACGGAAGTACGTCTGTTCGTAGGCTATCATAGAGGGACGAAAGGTGGTCAGTTCTATAGTCCTAAGGATCAAAAGGTAATCGTTAGCATGAATGCTAGATTCTTGGAAGAAGACTATGTGATGAACCACAAGCCCAAGAGTAGACTAGTTCTTGATGAATTGAGAGGGGGCGTTCCGACCTTAGGACCAACTATACTAGAGGATACACCACAAGTCATTGCACCGCGTGTCACAGAAGATACACAGGTGGTACCTCGTTGCAGTGGGAGGGTTATTAGACAACCCTAGAGGTTCATGTTTTTGGGAGAGTCTTCGGACTTGGTCCCTAGTGCACATGAACTGGATCCCCAGACCTATGACGAGGCCCTCCAAGATAAGGATGCAGATTCATGGCAACGGGCAATGAACTCTGAGATAGAATCTATGGATTCTAATGACGTATGGGAGCTAGTAGAACCACCGAATGGTGTAAAATCCATAGGATGCAAGTGGAACTACAAGAGAAAGAGAGGATCAGACGGGAAGGTTGAGACCTTCAAAGCTAGGCTTGTCATGAAAGGGTATACTCAGAAAGAGGGTATCAATTATGAGGAGACCTTTTCACCGATAGTCATGCTTAAGTCTATCTGGATTCTCTTATCTATTATCGTCAAGACAGCTTTCCTTAACGGAAGTCTTGAGGAGACCATCTACATGAAGCAACCAGAAGGGTTCATTGCAAAGGGCAAAGAGCATCTAGTGTGCAAGCTCAATCGATCCATTTATGGATTGAAGCATGATTCGCGATCATGTAACATCCGCTTTGATGAAGTAATCCAGTCGTATAGATTTATTCAATGCCCGGATGAGTCATGTGTATATAAGAGATGTGATGGAAACGTAGTGGTGTTTCTTATACTCTACGTAGATGACATTTTGTTAATTGGCAACAATGTCAAAGTGTTATCAGACGTAAGGGTTTGGTTGTCCAAACAGTTCGATATGAAGGACTACGGAGAAGTGGGACACATCCTTGGGATCAATGTCATAAGGGATCGCTAGAAAAGGATGTTGTGCTTATCCCAAGCTCATACATTGATATTGTCCTGGCTCGTTGTAGCATGGAAAACTCTAAGTAGGGTTTTCTTCCATTCAGGCATGGAGTTCCTCTATGCAAGGAGATGTGTCCGAAAACATCAAAGGAGATAGAGGAAATGAAGGCGGTTCCTTATGCATCGGCTGTAGGAAGCCTCATGTATGCTATGTTATGCACGAGACCAGTTATTGTTAGTGAGAGCCCTAGAGCCAATCATATGATGATTACTTTTTGGACTCATTGTATCATATTCTTGTATATATAGTTCTTATATATAAAGGCATTTCTTATGGTTATTGTACTTATGTGTATTGGTGCCAAATAACTTAGTATAATAACGTCCTTGAGTAGAAGGTTCTTATCTATATCAATCGATTAGTTGAATCGATAGTGAGATGATATAGAGAACACTACTCTTAATTATTCCTAGTCAAGTATCAACATTCAAGGACAATGTTAATGCATAGAGACTAGCATGTAGGTCAACATGATGACTTGATCTCACAAGTCATGGATATGAGATATCAAGTTGACACATGAGTATACATTAGAGAATGTATACTGAATGACCCACCATGAGAAAGTATCATGGATCGTTATATGAGTGTCATATACTTTCTCATGTGACTATTAGTATGACTATTAGTCCTTAGACCTGAAGTCACCATAGTTCCCTACATAAGGAGTTATGTACTTTGGTTTCGTCAAACGTCACCCGTAACTGGGTGGACTATAAAGGCGATTACTGGGTATGTAACAAATTATGCGGAGGGATGTGAGTGATGTAGATGAGATCTATCCCTCCTATATGACGGGAGAGATATCATAGTCTTGATAGAGTAAGATCACTAAGTGCATGGCCATGCCCAAATAAGGCAATATGAGATATTGAGCTTATTTGATTATAGTGAGTCTACTTGGAGTTCAAGACACATAGATTGTTTGGAGGATGACACGGTCTATGCTTCATATAAGATCAATCTAGATATCGACGATAGAAGGACATTGTCACATATTATGAAAGTCATAATTAGTAGTCACATTGGTGATGTTGAATCTCAACATTCTTGTAACTTGGGTAGCAATGATGTGTTGCTAGATACCGCTCATTGCTTATGTTTCTAAGAGGTTAGAAGCATTGCCAACGTTACAAGAACCTATAGGGTCACACGCAAAGAACAAATAGATGGAGAAAAAATGAAGTCAAGTTTGACTTAGCTAAATATGGAAAGTCCATAAAAGGCAAGTTTGACTTGACCCAAATCCAAATCAAGTTTGACTTGACTTGGTTCCACTTCAAGTTAGACTTGACATGGGAGAAGAAATGGAGTCAAGTTTGACTTGACTAAATATGGAAACTCCATAAAAGGCAAGTTTGACTTGACCCAAATCCAAATCAAGTTTGACTTGACTTGGTTCCACTTCAAGTTAGACTTGACATGGGAGAAGAAATGGAGTCAAGTTTGACTTGACTAAATATGGAAATTCCACAAAAGGTAAGTTTGACTTGACCAAAAGGCCACCTCACCTTGACTTGACCAAGTGATGACTTGGCTTGGTTTCCCCCCCCCCCCATTTGAATTTGAATTCAAATTGAAAGGGGGTTAAGGAAGGCCACCTAATGGCCATTAGTGGCCATTATGGCCGGCCACTTAATGGCCATTAATGGCCATTAAGTGGCCGGCCACCATGGGAGAACAAAAGGTGGTTTTGTTTCATTTTTCCTCTAAGTGTGTCTTCTCTTCTTCCTCTCCAATTGTTGGAGTTCTTCTTCTTCTTCTCCTCTTGGCCGAATCCTACAAGGTGCTAGCACACCTAAAGGATTTCATCCATCTACTTTTGTTCGCGTGGATACTTCTAGAGGGACGGCACTTGACGTCCTAGAGATTCGACATCCAAAAGGAGCGAACGGGATTAAACGGGGCACGCATCAAAGGTAAAATGTTTATCCCTCTTTAGATCTAGGAGTAGATCGGGTTTTGAAGCATGTAAACGAGCACTCGTAATTTTTTGAAATGGCTTTCTTCGCTCGGATCCTTGCTATTGGGGCTTTCGGGGTTTCCGCGACGCGAAAAAGCGGTTTTCGTGGCCCGAAGAACCCTACAGTTATCTGCTTTGCCGTGGGCATGGTCAGTAGATATCAGAGTAACCCTGGACAGGGACATTGGACTGCGGTAAAGCATATATTGAAATACCTAAGACGGACTAGGGATTATATGCTGATTTACCGGGCAGACAAATTAGTCCCTGTGGGTTATATAGATTCGGATTTCCAGTCAGATAGGGACAAGAGTCCTTGGGGTTTGTGTTTACTTTCGGAGGTGGAGCCATTGTTTGGAGGAGTGTTAAGTAGAAATGCGGCGCAGACTCTACCATGGAAGCTGAATATGTGGCAGCCTCAAAGGCAGCCAAGGAAGCTGTATGGCTCAGGAACTTCATCATGGACTCTAATGTGATTCCTAGTTTGCCCAGATCTATCACAATCTTTTGTGATAACAATGGTGCAGTTGCAAACTCAAAGGAACCATGAGCCCATAAGGCGAGTAAACACATAGAGCGCAAGTACCACCTGATACGAGAAATCGTAAAGCGAGGAGAAGTAGTTGTCGCCAAGATTGCATCGGAGGACAACCTGGCGAATCCTTTCACTAAGGCCCTTCCAGTGAGAGCTTTTGATCGGCATGTGGAGGATATGGGAGTCAGATGTATGGAAGTGAGAGAATAGCAGAGTCTTTGAGTATAAGTGGGAGATTGTTAGATGTGTATACTAAAAAACTTGCTCTACTTATATATAAGATCATCTATATTTTTGAAAAGAGAATCACAACAACACTAGATGCGTGTTTACATTATTATATGCATAAAAGTCCAAAACTGTTCACTATAGATAACATGATGTGTGGTGACACACGGAAGATCGTGTTATCAGTCTCTTGCATAGTATAAGTAAGAGGGTCACAACTGAGATGGATTTGAACAAACCATCGGGATGGTTGTAGTATAATTAGGTGTAGTTTATCTTGACCATAGAATTACACTAGTGTGCTTTGTGTGCATTGAGCAGGATCAAAACTGGAGATCATCCAATTTGTACTGACTTAATAATTGGATTGGATCTCAGATTTATTATGGAGTACAATACCCTAAATCCTGATATAATAACTGACACATATAGTTAATTATTATTTCTTTAGTTTACCAATGGGCGAGATTTATTTTGTTAAATCGGTAGGCCCGGTAAGTTGGGAAATAATATTAATTATATGGTGTGCCATTGATTATTGACGGAATCCGTGTCCTGGTGAGTCGGGATGATGATGCCCCCTTGATGAGCTTATAAGGTTCCTCATGTTAAACCCTGCAGGTGGATTTAATCCGATATGATGATAAGGTTGAGTGGTACTAGTCAAGGAGCCAGAAGTTGATTAATTAAAATTGACAGTAATTTAAATTAATCGACGGGCATTCGATATCTTAAACAAGGGGGGATGGATGACACATAATAGGTGGAGCCCATATGAAAATATGAGGGTTGGTGAGGAAGTTCAATTGAGATCCTTTAGCGGAATGGATCTTCATTAATGGAATGGTTATAGATCCATAAGTAGGCCAAGACCCAACCCTCCTCTTGGTCCCTACCTTAGCCCTATAAATACCCATGGGATCATCAAACCAAGGCTTAATTCCAAGAGATTACACCCAAGGTCTCTCTCCTCTCCTCTCTCTCTCTCCTTCTCTCTCCTAGGGCTTTCCGTCGGCGCAAGACAAGAGGAGAAGCTTCTCCACTTTTCTTCCTTCTTCCTCCACCATCTCTCGGTTGAGGTTAGCATAGACAAGGAAGAGACCTTTTCTTCCTTTTGTGGTGCTCGGTGGCGAGAGGGAGGTGGCCGACGGCCGGCAGGAGGCGGCGCCGCAAGATTTGAGGAGAAGGGAAGCTGGGTGAGAAAGGAAGCTCATTCTTCCTTTCTTCTTCTTCTTCATCACCCTCTCGAGGTCAGCTGCTGGTCTGGCGAAGCTTGGGAGCTCTCGGTGGCCGGCGACGCAAAGGAAGAGGAAGCAAGGGCCAAACCCTAGGTTAGGGTTTTCGCTAGTGGACAAAGAAGTTGTTTTGGTGCCTTGGTGATCTCGGTTCTCGGTAGCTCGTCGCCCACACAACGTTAGGGAGGGAAGGGACATATGGTAGAAGGCTACGAGGTAAAGAGAGGTATATTTCTCTCTCGGCTCTATTTTCTTATCTCGTTATTTTATGTGGTTGATTAATTATTATCATGTTAATTATTTGATAATTAATTGTAATAATTAATTGTATTATGGACCCCGATAATAAACACAAAAATCGGTGATCCACTCGTCGTCTTTTCCGCGGTCGTTTGATTAGGAGAATTACAAGGCTCGATCTTTGTGATTGGCCAAATTGTAATTCATACCGAACGATACGATGACGAGATGGTCGTTGAGAGATGGGTCTCTATTCGGATTAATTTTTTAATCCGTAGACATGGAGAGGTCTCTCAAGGACGACCATGTATTCGCTAGGGATTTCGGCCACATCAAGGAAAAGGGGCTAGGGTAAACTCCAACTTCTCCAAGCATGATTAGTATGTTTTTTTATGACATCTTATGCGTAGTAGGGTGATTTATATGAATTTTTCCATGGGCTTGTTACCCTTCTAGGGTTTCGGCCAACTCCTAGTTTAAGCCTAGGACTTAGGGTTAAGTCCAATCAAGGGTTCAAATGGTTTTTATGGCATGATATGCAAGGTATAGGATGTTAATCATGACCTAGGCAAAATTTTCTATGGATTTACACCCTCTTCAACTTTCGGCCAAGACCCAAACCTAGGGTTTGGTTTGGGTTAAGGTCTCAAAAATGCATGTTCTAAGTTACCATGATGCTAGTAAGTAGTTAAGCATGAGGCAAGGATCTTTATGTTACAAAAATCTTAATTTATGTGTCGTATAACATGAGTTTGTATGTTAGATTTTATGTGAAGCTTTACTCATAAAAATTTAGATCATATTCCATGAATATATGTAATTGATGTAGGATGTATGTTATGATAGATAGAATGATGCATGTAAGTTGATAAATGCTTATAATAGATTTATGGTTTATGAAGGTATATGCATGTTTCAGGATGAATGCCATGAACCCTAGTCATATGTGTTATGTTTATATGTAGCTTACCATCCATGTTTTATGATGAATACTAGGATTATGTATGCTAGATGAAATGTATCATGTATGAAGTGCAGGTTTATTATGTATCATGATCATGCAAGCTTTATGAACTAGGATAAGGTTATGACTAGAAACATGATTATGCATGTATGTCCTATTTTATGAATAAAGAATGATAAGTATGAATGAAGATGATGGTTATGCCTTAAGTATGAATGATAAGTATGAATGATGAAGGCATAACGATGATATGAAATAAGTATGAATGATAAGTATGAATGACAAGTATGAATGATGAAGCATGTATATTTTATTTTATAAATGGGCTTGTACCGGACCGAAGAAGGGTCCAAGGGATGGGCACCTTAAGAACGCCCCGGTTCTGGACTACCGAAGCTGTCCACGGTTCTGGCACTACCGAAGCTGTGCAACAGGGATGGGCACCTTAAGAACGCCCCGGTTCTGAGACTACCGACTATGCTGTCCTTACCCTAGTAGGTCGGGGCTCGCTACCTCGTATTTACTAGGGATGCGCGCTTATGATGTATGTATGTGGTACAAGCCGGGGACCCCAATGATGTTATGTTTATGCTAAGCATTTAAAATTATGATTTTAAATTAAGCATCCTTATGTAGTAAATGCATTTGACTCATGCATACATCCATGATACGCATCGCGCCAGGGTAAGTATGTTTTATGCTTATGCTTATGCTTATAACTTATGCCATGTATAAGTATGTCTTATGTTCATGTATGCTAAGAATTATGCCATGTATAAATATGTCTTATGTTCATGTATGCTAAGAATTATGCCATGTATAAGTATGTCTTATGTTCATGTATGCTAAGAATTATGCCATGTATAAGTATGTCTTATGTTCATGTATGCTAAGAATTATGTTATGATAAATATGTCTTACGTTCATGTATGTTAAGAGTTATGTCATGCTAAGTATGTTGTAGATTTATGGTTATGTTAAGAATCATGTTATGTTAGTTGTCATCTGCTTATGATTTATGCCATGACTATGCTTATGTTTTATATTTATGCTTATGATCTACTTGATATGTTTATGTTTAAGTGACGTGTGGTTTTAGTGAGTAGGAAAGGGTCTTACTAAGCCTGTGTGCTTATAGTCTTATTTTCCTCGTACCGTAGATCAAGCACGAGGTTACTAAGGAAAGCAGTAGGAGAGGCAAGAGCATGTGTGTGTGTGGCAGTGACATGACAAAGAATTCTTATATTTACACGTATCGCATGTCTTGGGTTTTGAAATGCTTTCTTAGATTTTATGCTATGTTTATGATGGGTATACCTAATGAATGACTTAAGACTTATGATGTTTACGGATAAGTTACGTGCTACTTATGATGACTATGAATAGGCTATGGAATGATTATATCATGATGCCATGCATGTTGATAATATGCTATATTCAATGACACTAGATTCATGAATGACAAGTTTAGACATGTATAAATGTTTCACGAGTTAGCTGCATGATTAAAAGTATGTGTAGAAAAAAAAATTTATTCCTCTGCATTAAGATGTTCTCTAAGTCCATGTATGTTAAGCGTAACGACGCCTTCCTCGCCACACCATAAGGTGAGGGAAAAAGGCGGGCGTTACACCATACCCATCACAACCATCCCGATGGTTTGTCCAAATCCATCTCGGTTGTGAGCCACTACTTATACTCTACAACGAAACGATAACATGATCTTCTGTGTGACACCACACACTATGCTATCTACAATGTAAAGTATCAGAAAATATGCACATACTAATATAAACATGCAAACAGTGATCTTGTAATTCTCTTTCAAAATATATATGTCTATATAAGAGAAAGGCTTTTAGTATACATCCTAACAGTATATAACACTACACTAAACTATTCCTAGTCATGCATTAATATTCATGGATAATATTAATGCATAGAGACTAGCACGTAGGTCAATTGAAGACTTGAGCTCACTAGTCATGGATATATGATATCAAGTTGACACATAGATATCAATTTGAAATTATGTTATTAAGATTTAATTAGAATTTAAGTTATTATGATTTAATTTGAATTTAAGTTATTAATAATTAGGGTTTAAGATTTCGGGGTTAAATAGTAATTGTGGGTGTAATTGCATCATTTTCATTAATTCAAAAAATTTTGATGCCTTAATGTTTTCTTTTGTTTTTAAGCTTTCAAATTTATTTAATACTTCTGCCTTATTTGAATTTTTGTAAGCCTTGTTAATTATATCCTTAATTTTGTTGAATTCATCTTCATCTTCAGAATCATATTCTTCATCTTCATTTTCAGAGTTATTTTCAGAATTATTAATTAAAATTGTATCATTATCTTCAAAATAGGTAGAATAGTTTTCAGGATTATTAATTAATATTTTGTGATTATTATCTTCAAAATTGGTAGAATTATTAATTAATGTTGCATAATTATATTCAGCATTATCATGATTATTTTCAGAATTAATAGTTAAGGGTTGACAATTATTTTCAGAAATATTTAGATTATTTGTAGAAATATTAATTAGAGTTTGAGTAGTATTTTCTGAAATATTATCTTGAGAATCACTAATTAAAATTTCATTAATATTATCAAAAATATCTAAGGATTTGTGTGAAATAATTTCAGAATTAATTCTTATTATTGCATCATTAATTAAAGAAATTACAGAATTAATATTTATGATTTTAAGATTATTTAAATTATCATTATTTAAATTATCATGCAATATTTTTAATTTCTCATGTAAATTATTTAATTTAATAGGAAAATCTAAATTACTAGAAAAGTTTTATAATTGTGCAGGAATTTGAAAATAATTATTGTAAAAATTAAATTTATGTACCTCCTTTTGCTTTGTTTGTCCTACTGATCTTCTAGTCTGGACACTGGTTCTTGTAATGCCCCTTCTTCAGGCATTTGAAGCATCTGATATGGCTTTTGTCCTTCTGGACTCCTGGCGCTGGTACCTCCTTTGCCACCGGTTGTGACGATCGAGTCTTACGAGTAGGACACTGGTTTTTATAGTGTCCTCTCTTCCTGCACTTAAAACATATTATATGAAATTTAAATACTGACATTATTAAAAATATACTTGATTCACCCCTGGCTCCTGATAACCATCATTTTGCTGATTATTTTAGGCTCTAAAATCCATGTTTGATCCACGTTTTATATGCTTAAGTTTGCATTTGTATTAGGTTTCATGTATTCCCTTCATTTTGGCTTTTAATTCTAATCTTTGTATATTTGGGATATTTTTGGCACTAAATTTGAATATCATTTTGTAGGCTTCAATTGATCATGGACCTAGATCAAATTGGGTCAGACTTGAGTCAGGATTGGATCCAGATCAAAAGGATCAAGCATCGGATTAATAGGAGCCGTCCATTCCAGAGAACGGCTAGATCTGAGCCATCGGTCAACTGTTGGTCGATCCGAGTTCAAGATAGAATCAATCATGACCATAGATCAAGATCTGAAAATTTCAGTCAAATTCGAAGTAATCTGACCGTTGGATCGATCTCAAGATGTTCTAGACCATCCATTCAAGAAAAGGGAAGATCTGGACCATCCGCCACTGGTCTGGTTAATCCGAGCTGGGGACAGGTAGATCAGGACCATTGATTGGGATCTGTGAAGTTTGGTTCAGATCGGAAGAGATCCGACCGTTGGATGAAGCTGAATCGATCGCAGCCATCCGTTGCTAATGATCTGTGAGTTCTGGGCTGAGGCTGGGTCAAACCAAAGCTGAACCAAATCCGGCTGAGCTGGGTCAACCCAAGCCAAGAGTGAACCAAATTCGATTAGGCTGAATCTGGACTGAACCAGTGCTGGACCAGACATGGGCTGGCTGAACCAAAGGACCGAACTCAAGTTAAGCTGTGAACTGGCTTGGCTGCTGGAGTGAACCTGAGCTGGGTGAATCGGACTCAAGCTGAAGCTGACTGAACCGAAACTGGCTTGGCTGACCAAACCCAACCGCTGAAGCCGAGCCAAACAAAAGGGACGCACAAAGCTAGGGCACGGCGATCCTCTCGACACCATCTTCTCCGCACAGCGAGGGCGATCGGGGAGAGTGGTTGCCGACGAGGGGTTCCCGTCTCAACCCACCTTCTCTACCTTCACCGCCGACGGTATTCCATCCACTTCATCGCCGCCGGCCGGAGATTGAATCGATCGAGTTTGAGGGGTTCCCGACTCGATCAAAGCTTCTCCATCCGCTTTCCACTTCATCGCCGCCGACCGACAGCTTTCTCTCGGGTTTGAGGGGTTCCCGACTCGAACAAAGCAGTCATCTACATCACCACCGCAGAGCTAGGGTTCAGGGGTTCCGAGCCCTAATCTACCTCGCCGACGACGACCTTGTTTTTCTTCATCAGCAGCTTTTCTTTCTAGAGTTTATTTTCAGCAATTCCTTTACGGCAGTAGCAATTCTTCAATTCAGTTCAAATTAGCAGTAGTTCATCCGATTCAGCACTTTTCGATTCCAGCAGTTGTTTCTAGTTCAATTCAATTGCAATTTCTTTCCAGCCACTCTTCTTTCTCAGCATGTCTTCATCAACAATTCTTGCTTCCCAGCAGAGTTTCAATTCTTCGCAGTTGTTTACTTCAGCATTTAAATTACAGCAGTTCTTCAGTTTTCCCAGCTAGTTCTTCCTTCATCAGCAGCACCTCGTCAACAGCTACGGCAGCAGCATTTCAACCTTCACTGCAGCTCCTTATCATTCAGTTTTTAGCAGTCGGCAGCCACCTTTCCCAGCAGATCCTTCAAGCAAATTCCATTCCATGTCAAATTGTGTGGGTCATTAAATTTTTGATGTCGTTGCCTTCACAGCAGTTCATCACAGATTCGGCAGCTCCTTCCATGAGCCACCTTGCAATTCAATTGATGCTGGTTGATTTTTCTTTGATTGTCGAATGTTAATTGTGTGTTTGATTGTTAAATATTTGTATTGATGGATCTTCCACAATTCAAATAGCACTTACTTTTGTCATTTTTATTCGTGCCCATATAGTGTTTGGTTAAATGCCTGTTAGAACAATTTCTTTTAATTGTGATGTTTCCTAGTTGTTAAACTCTTGTTTTGTGTTGCTCTTCCTATTACTTTAGGTTTTACGTCTTAAATTACATGCAATTAAGCTAGGTTAGGGTAGATTTCTTCAATGCTGTAGTTCTGCTCTATGTTTAGTTTCGTTAATGTTTAATTTCTAGTTATCCATTTCTTCGCTGCAATTGTAGTTAGGTTAAATTAGATTTTATTACTTGCAATATCTTTCCTTAATTAGATTAGATTTCATACTTGCTCTGCTATTCATTTCATAGTCATAGCTCTCAAATCCAAAACCCCGTTTCATATCCAAAAATCCAAAAGCAATAAGATTCATTCCTGAGATTTATCTTGCACCAACTACATTCGTTGGGAGACGACCCGAGTTACTCTATGCTACATTAGTTTAGAGGAATTCGGTACTTAAATTGTATTTGAAACCGTAACGCGACAAAAAACGGTTATCAGCTCCCCCTCGATTCTTGGCTTCTTTGCTCGGTCGGCTGTTAGTCCAGTGAAGAGCTTCCAGGCTCTGATACCACTTATAGGATAGGTGCCATCGATAGAGGGGAGGTCAATATCGACTAATTTCTTCGAAAACTTGTCGTTCGTTCGTTCTAGTCAAAGAGTTAGTACGCAGCAGAAATAATAAAGAACGAAAATAAACAACACTCATACACGCGGGATTTATTTACTTGGTTCCCGACCCCCCAGGGACAGTACGTCCAAGGCCTATGTAATCGGCGTGAGTCCACTATGGGTCTCCTTTCCAGAATTTCTGGAGGCGGAGAATACTCGTCTTATAGTTTTATTTACAAACAAAAGATAATAAATAATGTACAACTCGTAAATAAAAGTAAACCAAACAGTAGTGATGTTCCGACCAATTCGGAAGTCCGAAGTGCAGCGCACTTCCTCCTGGAGCCTCCTTGGTCGTAGAGCTTCGTCTCTAGCACTTTTTCTTCACTCAGAATGACTTAGCAGATGATGCAATTGATTGTCTAAGTTGAGCGGTCGAACCCCTTTATATAATAGTGTCCAGGGCGCCCTGAGGCCTCTCAGGAGCCTCATAGGCGATCAAACCTGATCCGCAATCGCAAACTTTGCGGATGGATAAAATGTTGGGGCAATCGGCCCTGAGATGATCTTGAGGATCATGATATTTTGATGTGTGGGCAATATGGTTAAATTAGGATGTGTGTTGTTCTCATATGTGTACATGAGTGTGCAGGTGTATAGGTACACATGGACTTGGTTGATGTCTTCAGGTGAAGGATGGCATGGAGGCAAGCTGGAGGCTTAAGTGTGCATCCGAGGGACCGTTGGATAGCAGAGATGATGAGCTGAGGGACGCAGACTTCGAGGCGTACCTGAAGGGTGGCATGGAGGCAAGCTGGAGGTTTGCATGTGCATCCGATGGACGAGGGCCAAAGATGAAGAGGGAGTGAAGGCAACAGTCAAGACTGCAGGTGAAGAGTCAACTGGGTTGAGAGAGTCTGAGTATGAGTGTTTGTACTCAGGGGCTAAGCCGGGAGGGTTTGAGTGCGGAGAGACTTGTACTCAGGAGTGAAATCCTAGGCTTAGGTGTGTACCAGTCGACTGGCCCATGGGCACTCGACTGGTATAGGCTGAAATAGGCTGGCAGATACGAAGTTGTACTGTAACGGTCGAATCTGAGTGGAACCAGTCGACTACCCCAGGGGCAGTCGACTGGTAGCGACTGTTTCAGATTCGAGCCCTATTTAAAGGGGCTCGTTTCCTACTAGCTTCCTTGACAAAACTTGCTTGGGTAAAGTGAGTTAGTAGTCTATTATGATCAGAGAGCATCCGAAGTGTTGTGGCGAGGTTTCTCCACCCACAAGGAGCGACAGATCTAGCCGGAGGTTATCCGTGGGTTGATCCTCCGACGGATTCTTGGATTAGTCACCCATCCGGGGTGGATACCAAGTAAATCAGGTTGTTAGCGTTGTTTATTTTACTTTGCATATTATTGTTTCCGCTGCGCTAACAACTTTGTAGAGAAACGAACGACAAAGTGTTATTCACCCCCCCTCTAGCATACCAAAAATGATCGATCAGTTGGTATCAGAGCGAAGGACCGCTCTTGATCGGACTAACCACCGAGGGAGCACACGCTAGAGGAAGAAGAACATGGAAGATAAGTTGGGGCAAGACATCAACACACCACCGTCCTACAATCATGAAGAATTCGACCATTGGAAGGCAAGAATCGAAAATTCGCTAGGGATGGATTGGGAGTCTAGAATGGCCATTGAAGACCCCTTTGATATTCCGAGAGACAAGCACGGCAAGAGGCTTCGGCCTAAATATTGGACAGATGAACAACGAGAGCAATCTAGGGCAAACAAAAAGGTAATCAATATTTTAATTGACATGTTGCCTAAAAATGTGTTGAGTTGTGTAGGAGAATATAAAAGTGCTTATGAGTTATGGAGCAAACTAGAGGAACTTCACAAGAACCCTACACAAGCTCAACTAGCAGAAGATCCCAAAGAAATAAGCTCAAGTGTCCAAGAAAACCAAAGAGAAAGAGAATCATCGAGTGATGTAGAGGAATCAAGTGAAAAAAGATTCATCTTGTCAGAAGAAGAAGAAGAAGTATCAACATCAAGGGTTGAGGGGGAGGAGAGACCCTCATCCCCACAAGAGCAAGAAAAGACTTCCACCTCCACCAAAGCTAAATCAAAAGAGCATATCATATGCTTTGGTTGCAATAAAAAGGGGCACTACAAGGATAAGTGCCCACTAGGTAAAAAGAAGGTAATTCCTAAGCCCAAATCAATTCAATTTAAATCTAATATGGGTTGTAGGAATGAGGAAGCTCAAAACAAAAGAAGGAGAATTCAATGCTTCACATGCGGAGAGCTCGGGCATTATTATCATACAAAATGTCCAAGAAGTGGAGAGCTCAAGAAGATGGAGCACCTTAGGAAATGGGAGAAAGAAGAAAGGAAGAGGAGCACTCATCAAGGGGGAGCCCCAAGGGTAAGGGAGGTAACCTCTAACTCTACTTATGCTTCAAATTCTTCCATGAATGCTCAAAATGCTTGTACGAATGATAGAATTAATAACAATTGCTTGCCCATGCATGTCTTTGGTTTTAAATATCATGATAGGAATAGAAACACTTTTGTGTGCCAAAATACCAAAAATTCTATGTTTCATGATAAATCTAGAAATTCTAGGGCTAAGGACCAAGGCATAAACCCTAAGAGAGGGGGAAATATGCCTAGACAAATAAGTAGACTTAGAAATGATCAAATTAGGTCTAGTGATTCTAAGGTTAGGAAGTTAGAAAAGGAAAATCAAGTTTTAAGAGCAAAACTTGATAAGTTAGAAAGAAACCTAGGTAGAGGTATTCAAGGGTCCAAGAGATTGAACATGATATCAAAGAACCAAAATCATAGGAATGATAGGCCGGGTTTAGGATACCATCCTAGGAGGGCTAATGTTGATAGAATGTCATATTCAAGGATGCCCTATGACTATGGTAGAAGAAAAGTCAAAAATGGCAAAGAAAAGTCATTTAAAGGAAAAGAAAAGAAATTGACCAAGGAAAAGGTTTATAGGGTTAAGAGAGTGATAGTAGAAGGTCAAGAGGCACCGGAGGAGCACCGGTGTGATCTTGCCTTTGTAGAAGAGTTACCTAGGGAGGTAACTAGGGCTAGGAGCTCAAGGGAGAGCTCTAGAAGCCAAAGTGGGTTCCATGGTCAATGGATCTCAGGTGGTTTCCTTCTAGGAGATTGAAAAGAACTATAGGGTGTGCCAAGAGGTTAAAAGGCTAAGGTTAGTCTTAATCCTAGAGAATTGACACACTAAAGGGAGAATTATAGAGAAAAATGTGAAATTGAGATTTTAATTGAGCCAAATCGGCTTTAATGCCTAAATACCATATAACTTGATGCTATAAATGGATTATGAATGAGTATGGGAAGGAGCATCAAGGTAAGGTCAAAATTAGAACTTTTGGGAAAGGTTTCATGATACATTTTAGAGAAACTCGAAGTTTATACCAATCTTGGAATTTGGGATAATTTTGATTGAAATTATATTTTTCTCAAATAGACTTAGGATCCACAAATCCATCCATGAAATTTCATAATTTTTGAGAATTTGTGGAATTAGTTAGACATTTCTGAAGTTTAGATTGGAAATCTGAAAAATAGAAAATCAGACACCAGTCGATTGGCTGGAGGCCAGTCGACTGGTAAAACCCACAGAATGTAATTACACTCAGGCCCAGTCGACTGCCCCAGGGGCAGTCGACTGGTATGCGGGATTTATAAAAGGAAAGGGCGCGGTGAGGGAAGCCAAACTCTAGGGTTTTGGTGACTTCCCCGGCGTTCATCTCCTCTCCCAGGTTCCTCCTTCGTCCTTAGGCCCTTCCAAGCCCTAAAATCAGTCTCTAAGTCATCCCCTAACCCCGATCTATCTCTAGGGTTTGTTAAAACCTCTTCTCTTCAAGCCATACTCTTAAAATCAAATCACCATGAGGAGAATGAAAGGTATTGTGTTTTAAGGTTAATTTTTCTAGGTTAAACCATGTTTTGGCACTAACATTATATTTTTGTGCATGTTCTTTGATGTTTTCCCTTTTTGGGGGGTTGTCTTGGCATGCATGTGTATGTGTGGTGTTTTAGGATGACCTCTAAGAGATCTAGGGGTGAAGGGTCATCACAACAGAGTCAGGGAGAGTCCAGGTTTAGGTCCCTGGAATATAGGAAATGATTTGAAGAAAATGAATTCGTGGTAATGAATTGCAGATACCTAAACAAGACATTCTTTCAAGAAAAGTCACCTCAGTTAGCTGAAATGATCACTCATTTTCAGCTGGATCAGCTGGTTTACTGCCAGCATGACATAGATATTGACTTATGTACAGAGTTTTATGCAAATTTGACCTGTATTGACTCAGATAGCAATCTGTATGAGTCTCGAGTTGCTGGTGTTCCTATCCCATTCTCTGTCATTTACAGTGTAGAACGTCCAATAATGCATCTGTTTACTTTCCTACTGTTGTTGAACCATTAGAGTTTCCTGGAGTCACCATTGATCAGATACATATGCATTATTTCAGAAGACATAGGAATGACTCGGAGCGTCTTTTTGATGTTAAACCCATGAGACCGTTTAGTCATGTCTTGTATAAGATCGTCATAGAGTGTATTTTGCCCATTGTCACTAAGGGGAGGTCCAGGATCAGACTCCCACATTTGGTGATGATGTATGCTTTGGAGAGGAGGTTGGATATCGATGTCGCCCTATAGGTATTTAGTGTCATTTGTCATTCTTCCCATAGTGTCAATGGGAAGATATATATGCCTTTCTGCCACATCCTGACCGAGTTCTTTCATTTACGTTTTGGCATCCGTGTGGGTAGTGGTCAGGTCAGACACCTGTCCAAGGACTATGATCAGATTGGCACACGCCAACTGTCCTTGGCAGGTATTGAGTGTAGACAGGGGATATTTGTTTGGAGGGAGCGCCCGGAGGCCGCTGACGCAGATGAGGAGCCCGCCGAGCTGGTCACACGTGTAGAGTTCACTCAGCTTCGATCAGACGCCCACGAGCTCCGTGAGGATGTTCACACTATCCAGGGGGTGTCCAGAGCCTCCAGCAGAGCCAGACAGCAACTCAGAGGGAGGTGCACGGCCTCACGGAGTTTTGCCAGGGATTCATGACCAGACAGGAGGACATATATGAGATGATGCAGCAATGACATCTAGCATATCAGGGTCATCCTCCTCCTCCTCCAGGCGACGAGATGTAGTCAGCTTGACTTGGTGGTTCTAGTGTTGAGAGTGTTCTGTTTTGATGTTTTATTATACCTCTCAAACGCTTTATATTCTGATGATTGTATTTATTTGGATAACTTCAGGGCTTTGGCCCTAGATACTCAGGTTTTATGTCATGGTCATTTCTGTGTTTCTTGTGTAAAACATCTATGCATTACTCTATTTTGTAGATTTATGACATATGACTTGCTTTATTATTTTTCTATTAGGTTATTGAAATCTTAGATGCGGTTTTGAAATTGCTTGAAAATCTTTAAGTGCTAATGGATGGTTCTTTTATGATCCTTATATATGTGTTCATGATATAATTTGGAAATTTTATATTGTTGTATTATCTAATATGGTTTAGTTGGAAATCAAATAATGGTTATATATATAGAAGGAATGATCATTTGGACTCAAAAGAAAAAGAGGGGGAGCTCTTGTCAAAATGGAAATATCTATATGAAAAAGGGAAGTTTGGGAATCATTTTAAAAGTCAAATGGAAGTGATAAAAAGTGGCAAACATAGGATACCATGATTAGTGGTCAATATTGATACAAAGTTGACATTATTTGAGAAGTTTGAAGTTTGTATCAAAAGTCAAGCACGGTTGACGTTTTTTATGAACCAAATTTTTCTAGGGTAGGGAATACCTTAACAATCGTGCTTGCAAAGTTTCACATTTTTCCAGATTTTTTGAAATTTTTTATGCCTTTCTGAATTTCGGCTGGAAATTCTGAAATTGGCGTATCAGTCGACTGCCCTAGTGGCAGTGGACTGGTAGCATGGGCAGATTATGAATTTGTGATTTATGAGGGGTTTTTCAGAAATATGGATAAGTTCTATTTGGCACCAAGGGTAGGGTTGCTTGGGGCAATCTTTTGATGGTGTCAAAGGGGGAGAACTTGGCTGTTAAGTTAGGTTTGGGTTGAAACTTAACTTTGATACTGTGAAGTTCAGTTTTGGGAAAACTTAACTTTGGGATTAGCAATAAGAATTGAAATTTTGGAGAAAAGCATAGGTTAAGGGGGAGGTTGCCTTTTTCAATTGCTTTTGCTATTATTATTGCTATATGTTTACCTAACTTAACATATTGCCACACATCAAAAAGGGGGAGATTGTTGGGGCAATCGACCCTGAGATGATCTGGAGGATCATGATATTTTGATGTGTGGGCAATATGGTTAAGTTAGGATGTGTGTTGTTCTCATATGTGTACATGAGTGTGTAGGTGTACAGGTACACATGGACTTGGTTGATGTCTTCAGGTGAAAGATGGCATGGAGGCAAGTTGGAGGCTTGCGTGCGCATCCGAGGGACCATTGGATAGCAGAGATGATGAGCCGAGGGATGCAGACTTCAAGGCGTACATGAAGGGTGGCATGGAGGTAAGCTGGAGGTTTGCGTGTTCATCCGAGGGACGAGGGCCAAAGATGAAGAGGGCATGAAGGCAACAGTCAAGACTGCTGGTGAAAAGTCAACTGGGTTGAGAGAGTCTGAGTATGAGTGTTTGTACTCAGGGGCTAAGCCGAGAGGGTTTGAGTGCGGAGAGACTTGTACTCAGGAGTGAAACCCTAGGCTTAGGTGTGTACCAGTCGTCTGGCCCATGGGCAGTCGACTGGTATAGGCTGAAACAGGCTGGCAGATTCGAATGTTGTACTGTAACGGTCGAATCTGAGTGGAACCAGTCGACTGCCCCAGGGGCAGTCGACTAGTAGCGACTGTTTTAGATTCAAGCCCTATTTAAAGGGGCTCATTTCCTACTAGCTTGCTTGACGAAACTCGCTTGGGTAACGTGAGTTAGTAGTCTATTGTGATCAAAGAGCGTCCGAAGTGTTGTGGCGAGGTTTCTCCACCCACAAGGAGCGACAGATCTAGCCGAAAGTTATCCGGGGGTTGATCCACCGATGGATTCTTGGATTAGTCACCCGTCGGAGGTGGATACCAAGTAAATCAGGTTGTTAGCATTGTTTATTTTACTTTGCATATTATTGTTTCCGCTGCGCTAACGACTTTATAGAGAAACGAATGACAAAGTGCGATTCACTCCCCCCCCCCTCCGAAAATGATCCATCATAAAATAGGCCTTCCCAGGCACCTGGACCTTCCTAGCTGCCTGGGAGGTGCCTGGGATGGGCCTGCCCCAATTGGGGTGCCCACATGCGTGGGGCGCCTGTATCAACACTAGCGCCCTGGATGCTCCTCCCTGGTTCTATTTTCCTGTGTTTGATCTTCTGTCTTGCCTCCAACTCTAGGTACCTGTAAGATAAAACACAGATAATCTTAGCTTTAGTTAAGTGGTCCTCACTTTGGATTTCACCTGAAACCGTAGGTCGAACCGACGCCTAATGTTCCCTTTCCGGGAAACAAGTCCTCACCTACTCCACACTGGAGAAGTAGCGTATGCCAACCGGAACCTCCTATTGGACTTTCGCTTAGCCTCCGAGAACCCGAATCTCAAGACATCCGACATCAACCCATCTCTACTTCTATTCGCGATCCCCGCTCAACTAAAGCTTTTGCTGACCGGGACCTCCGGCTGGACTTTTGCTCGCCCTCCGAGAACTCGGATCTCGAGACGTCTGTCCTCGACCCGTCTCTAGTTCAGTCAGACAACTTTCGCTCGGCAAAGACTCTATTGTCCGATCCCCGACCAGGACTTAGTGCTCGGTCCCCCAGACCAAGACTTCGTGCCCGGCTACTCACCAGGACTTAGTCTAACCTAGATTCACTCGCTAGGACTCGGCTTCACTCACCAGGATTTCTTTCATAAAAATCACTCCTTTGCTAGTCATCATGATCCTGACTAGACTTCCTTCATTTCTCAGATAATATAACTCCAAGCCTAAAGTCTGGTTTGGTTTACTACCTTGGTCAAACTGACCGACGTTGGGTTCTGGTTTACTCTGCCAAACACCAGATCATGTTTGGCTAACCCTTTGTCAACCTGATCAAAACCTGGGTTTACCCTACCAAACATAAGGTCCTGTTTGGTTTTAACCCTTGATCACTTTGATTAAACCTTTGGTGTATTTTCACTAACTTCAGTATATTGTTAAACATAGAAAACTAGAGGAAGACATCACTGATGCATCTTGCACCAACAAAACGCATGGTCATGCTCAGATGAGTTAATATGAGATATTGAGCTCATTAGTTTGAGTGAGTCTACACGGGGATCAAGAAACACAAAGATTGATTGAGGATGACACGGTCTATGCCACATTGGTCAATCTAAATATCGAGGATAGAAGGACAAGGTCATATATTGGCATAGTCACGGAGGTTAAGTCAAATCTCGACTTTCTCGTCACATGGGTAGCAATGATGCATTGCTAGATGTCGCTCATTGCTATATGTCACATGGGTAGCAATGACACATTGCCAACATTACGAGAACTCATTGGGTCACACACACTAAGGAAACGATGCTTCAGAGATTAATTGATCTTAGTTTTACTAAGATTTGATACGAATTGGATTAATAGGTTAGACTTAAGTGAATCCAATTGGATTTTAGGATTGAGATCTAATTTGAGTTTGACTCATTTAGATTAGACTCAACCACATTTGAATGAGATATTAATTCATTAAATGTTTAATAAATTAATAATAGAGGAAGATGAAAAGTTTCTCTTCATTAGATGAAGAGAAGTTGAAGAGCCACATGAGAAAATGTACTCTAATTGGGTTTTTATTGGCATCAATGGAAGGAAGCTAAAGGAACAAAAACTCTTCATAATCATGGGATGAGTATAAAAGAGTTTTTCTTGTCATTTGGATGAAGAACTTATCATTTTTCCTTCCCTTCCTACTCTTGGACGAAATCCCTCTTCTCCCTCTCCTTCTTGCTTTGTGAATCTCCTCTTATGGCTAGCACCACAAAGGCGATTCTTCTCTAAAGCTTGAGAGATCATGTTCGTGTGGATACACATAGAGGCACAGACACTTGAACGTGAAAGGGATCCGGCATACCTCATACAAGTGGGATAAGTGAAGGGCACGTGCCAATGGTATACCTATATTATAGGAATTTGTAAATTAACTTTAATTGAGTTTTCTTTCATATGAATCGCTCATGAGATCTATTATTTCCACTGAGATTTTTGAATATTTTAGCCTATAGATCCCTACAATGGTATCAGAGCCACATGCGAAAGATCATACAAAGTTTTGAAAAACTTTTATATGTGATATAGAAGTAGAACATAATTTTGTTATGGATTGTGTAATGTATGAGCATTTGTTGAGATACAAAAGTTTATGTTAATCAAACTAAAAGTTCATAGCATTATCATACGAATCTGAAAGTCTACTATGGTCCGATTGTACCCAACAAATTTTATAACCTATGGTTTCGACTCATGAGCTTTATTACAATCATAATAAAAATTGATTTCCTAAATCTATTGTGTATGATTGATGACATGGTGCATGATTATGGCCTTAACCCCAATATGATTGGATGTATATGTGTGTGTGTGTGAATGTTGTAATGTAATTCATAATACGCCCTGCATGTCGTGCCTTATCTCTATTTTTCTAGTTGTAAAATAGATTTAGACTTGAATGTAACTCGAGTTTTCCTAATTGGTAATGTACAAAATTAGGAGTGGAATGCCCATTGAAGAATGAAGTTACAAGAAAAAAGTCGACGACACATGACGACCGAAGGATGCACTTGGAGAAGATGTTATCCCTATTTTGACCATCGATTTTCTCATTTGCTTGAGAAGATCGTAGTATACGGGTCATAACCATGTCACATTTTACCGCTTATATGTTGATATATGCAATGTGTGAATGTGATGCATGATTAGATAAATATTTATCTTAATTAAGTCAACTCGATATGCCTACCAAAGTTTGATACTCATAAACTACCTCGATCATTTGTTGGGTTTGCTAAAGCAAAGCGACATATTTTATCTTGGTAGAGTGCGAGAAGACAATTGTGATGTCCCACTAAGTCACCTCAATTGGATTGAGAAACTTAGAGGCATATCCCAAAAGTTGGGAAAATTGGGTAAGAGAACAATTATATAAAGTCTTGGGTGATTAGCCAAAGCTAACTCAAGGTGGTAAAAGGTAATTTGCTCGCCCCCAGTGCCCCCGCCAACCCGTCCCAGGGCCAACACGGAAGAGGTAAATCATAGGGGCTACTAGCCCAAGCCAAAGCTAACTCAAGATGATATGTAATTTGGATCTTGACCCTTTGTTTCTGAGAGTTGCATAAGATGTAATTGGTAAAATATTACCTACCTAATTATACTAAGTCTTGGGTGATTAGCCAAAGCTAACTCAAAATGATATATAATATGGATCTTGTCCCACATGAATGTAGTCGTTATTTGGTTTGAAGCTAGTAGTGTGGGCAAATTGAGTTTGCCTACATCCTTGACTAGCCCCTACCAAAGCTCTACAATTCAGTAGGAGTGTTATTTAATTAAAGACCTAATTAAATGATCTAGATATGATACTTATTTCTATATATTTTATTGTTGTAGATCACCATGTCATCTAACATGTCAAATACTCTCTCTCTGTGATCCGTTCTTGAGAAGGACAAACTCAACGAAGCTAATTTACTAGACTGATACAGAAACTTGAGGATCGTCCTCAAACAAGGATGAAAACTGTACATCCTAGAGCAACCTCTTCCGAAAGCACCCATCACTGCTACCACCCGTGTCAAAAAAAGATGCTTACAATAAGCATCAGGATAATGCACATGATGTATCATGCTTCAGAGCCAACATGAGAAGGTGCAAGAGATCCGGCATGACTCGGACAAGTGGGTTAAGCGAAGGGCACGCGCCAAAGCTATAAGGACGATCACTGGGTATGTAACAAATTATGCGGAGGGATGTGAGTAATATAGATGAGATCTATCCCTCCCATATGACGGGAGTGATATCTGTGGGCCCCTTGATCGAGTAGAACTACTAAAATGCATGGTCAATCTTAAATGTGTCAATATGAGATATTGAGCTCATTTGCTTGATTGAGTCTACTTGAGGATCAAGAAACACAAAGAATGATTAGAGGATGACAAGGTCTATGCCTTATTGATTAATCTAGATATCGAGGATAAAAGGACAAAGTCATATATTATAATAAACACGGAAAGGTTATGTTAGATCTCTACATTCTCGTCACTTGGGTAGCAATGATGCATTGCTAAATGTCACTCATTATTTATGTATCTAAAGTGGTTTATATACATGGTTAACATTACGCGAACCTATTGGGTCATACACAAAGGACACGATTTCTCGGAGATAAGTTGATTTTAATTTGACTAAAATGTGATCCAAAATTAGATTATTTAAGTTAGACTCAAATGAATCCAATTGGATTGAGAGATTGAGTCTAATCTGAGTTATACTCATTTATATTAGACTCAACTACCTAATTATGGATAATATTTATTAAAAGGTTCAACGAAATATTATTGGAGAGCTAAGGGGCATTCTGTTCATTAGATGAATAGAATATTAAAAGTCAAAAGGAATACCAAGAGGCTTGGTATTCATTGGTTTTTATTAGCATTAAGATGAAGGGATCTCAAGGGATAAAGACCTTTGGTATTCATTGGATGAATATAAAACCCCTTCTTGCCAATTTTCGAAATCGACTAAGGCATTGATTGTTAAATACGGCAAAATAGGGGTGGAGAAATTTTGAAACCTAAGGCTGAGATTGTGATAAACTAAATTGGGGGACTAAATCACATAACACCCTAGGGTTAGGGGAATTATTGTGGAATGGCCAAATTTAATGGGGGCTTAAATGAAAAAGATTATGGCTTAAATCCCTCACCTCTCTGAAATCTCCACTGAGAAGTACCCATCTTCTCCTCATGAGCTTTCTTACCCATTCGGTTGAGACGACGCCAGGCTTCAACCCACGGTGATGCGTACCCAAAGAGAAGATGTCTCAAGAACCCACAACAAATTGAAGAAAGAGAGAAAGATAATCTAAATCAAAAGATAGAGGATGGAAGAAAGAACCTCGACCCAATGCTTAGAAAAGCACGAACCTTGGTATAGAAGAAGAAGAAGATAGACGTCACAACCTTGGGATGGAGGTTGATAAGTCTTGAACGCCACAAGGGGATTTCTTGATAAGTTCTAGTTCAAGGAAGAACCAACAAGTGAGAGCCTCACCATGCTTGAGATTGAAATATGCCAAAAGTTAAATGTTGTGGCCGCCACCCCCTTAATTTATAGCTATAGGGTGACCTAAAAATCCTAAAAGGGCAAAAAGAAACCCATTTAGTAGAGGCCTATGTAGACTACATAGCCATATTGAGCTCTTGACACCATACAACCCAAATAAACCTAGAAATTGGGCCAAAATAGAACCCACAAATCCAACATATCCCTCTTACATAGACAAGAGACTTAAGTGACTAGTTAAGCTCATCTAAGGCTTGAATTAAGTTGACTAAACCGTATGACTTTCTCGTGGTCAAACCTTCTTCAATGGTAGCTTTGGCTTTCACATCTTCAATTAGCACCTTAAGTGCCTCTTTAATCTTTTTAGCCTTAGCCCTTGTAATTGGGCCTCCTTTGATGCATAATGAATCATCAACATCTTCTAGAGTGGGTTGAGCGTGATCCATATCATTAGCTTGTTGAGCAACTTGTTCACTTTCTTTGACTCCATCATTCCCCCTCTCCTCAAAAGGATTCGTCCTCGAATCTTGATTACCTACATCAAAGAGAGAGAGATCAGAAACATTAAATGTGGAACTCACATTATTCTCACCCGGTAAGTCAAGCTTGTAGGCATTATCATTGATTCGCACCATGACTTGAAATGGTCCATCGCCTCATGGATGCAACTTAGTATGACGTTTAGCAGGAAATCTCTTCTTTCTCATATGAACCCAAACCCAATCACTGGGTTCAAAGATTATTTTCATTCGTCCCTTGTTGGCTTGCGTAGCATATTGTTCAGTCTTCTTTTCAATTTGCATCTTTACTTTCTTGTGCATTTGCCTCACAAATTCAGCTTTTCTTGTACCATCCAAACTAGCATGCTCAGAGAAAGGCAAAGGTGATTAATCCGAAGGAGTTAGAGGATTGAAACCATATACCACTTCAAAAGGTGAACTCTTAGTAGTAGAATGTATAGATCTATTATAAGCAAATTCAACTTGTGGTAAACAATCTTCCCAACCTTTTAAATTCTTTTGAATGATAGCTCTTAATAAAGTAGCTAAGGTTCGATTTACTACCTCAGTTTGTCCATCTGTTTGTGGATGACACGTAGAAAACAACAACTTTGTTCCCAACTTGTCCCATAGTGTCTTCCAAATGTAGCTTAGAAACGTTACATCATGATCTGAAACTATACTTTTCGGCACTCCATGAAGTCGTACAATGTCCCTAATGAAAAGATCAACAATATAGTTAGCATCATCTGTTTTCCTACAAGGAATAAAATGAGCCATTTTAGAAAATCTGTCTACGACCACAAAATAGAATCCATACCTCATTTTGACCTTGGTAAACCTACAATGAAGTTCATAGAAATATCAACCCAAGGTTCACTAGAATTTGGTAGAGGTGTATACAATCCATGAGGTAACGATTTAGATTTTGCTTGTCTACATATGATACACTTCTCACAAAATTTGACTACATCTCCTTTCATATGCGGCTAAAAGAAATGTTCTAACAAAACTTCTAGAGTTTTTCTCAATCCAAAATGTCTCATTAGTCCCCCACCATGGGCTTCTTGGACTAATAATTCCCTCAATGAACAGTTAGGCACACATAACCTATTAACTCTAAATAGAAATCCCTCATGCCTATAAAACTTCCCAAACACCAACTTCAAATACATTTCCAAAGTTAGGATCTTTTGAATATAGATCTTTAATGTATTCAAATCCTAACAATTTAGTGTTCAAAGTAGAGAGCAAGGTATACCTTCGACATAAAGCATCTGCAACAGTATTTTTCATACCTCGTACATAAGGAAATGATTCAATGAACTCCACCTATTTCGCATGACGTCTATTTAACTTACTTTGGCTCTTCAAGTGCTTCAATGATTCATGATCAGTGTGAATAACAAACTCCTTGGGCCACAAGTAATCAGCATTCTAACACAACAACCCAGTACCCATTTCTAGAAATCTGCTCACGGCAAGAAGAAAACGAAAATCGATCTCAAGCGAAAATCGATCTCAACTACACTGATCTAAACTAAGTTAACATCGCATTTAATCAAGGAATCAAATACTATAGCCGAAACCTTACCTAAGATCTCACACTGGCAACCACCTCTGTGTGAATCTAGCACAAACCGGTGAGATCTACCCGATTGAAGAAAGCCCCTTCAAGAACACAATCAGAAAACTAATTAAGGGGAGAGAAAAAACAAGGAGGATCGGCTACTAATAGGTCCTTACCTGACTAGGATTGACCGATAGCAACCCTAGCCCAATGTTGTGCTGTTGTAAAGCTCATCGTACACCGAGCCTATCTGATGCCCCAACACCCATGGCTATGTAGACACTACCTATTGACCCGCCCCCCCCCCCCCCTCTTCCTTCTTGATCGGCAACCAACAAAGAACCAATGATGTGGGAGGGAAGCAAGACATAAGGATGACGAAGAAGGCATTCAAATCGCGATCGATTAGGTGAGGAGCTCCGATCATAGCGTAAGTGAAGGAGAAGAAGAGAAAAGGGAAATCTGGGCTCCGGCGTGCGTCCCGTGGGGAGAGGAAGAGGAAGTGATCGAGAGGGGGTGGGAGAGTTGGCAGAGAGGCAAAGAGGAATGAGAAGTTTCTGGCTAATTAAGCAAATATATATATATATATATATATATATATATATATATATTATATTATTAGGATGTATACTATAACCCTAGCTTTTCTATGAACATCTATTTTGGAATAAAAATCACAATGGTCATGGTTGAATTTTATATTTGTTATATATGTGCAAATTGTTTGTTACTTTATATTGTAGATAACATAGTGTGTGGTGTCACACAGAAGATCATGTTATAAGTTCCTTGTAAAGTATAAGTAGTGGCTCACAACCGAGATGGATTTGGATAAACCATTGGAATGGTTGTAGTATAATTTGGTATTAGTCTATCTTGACTATAGAATTACACTAGTACACTTTGTGTGTATTGAGCAAGACCGATTTGAGGTTGTTCGATTTATACTGACTATATAATCGAACAAGACCTCAGTTATTATGATGTACGTACTCTTAATCCCGATATAATAACAGGCACGTATAATTAATATTTATTTCTTTAATTTACCAATGAGCGAGATTTATTCGTTAAATCAATAGGCCCGATAAATTGGGAAATAATATTATTTATATGGTGTGTCATTGATTATAGAAGGAAACTGTGCCCTAATTATTTTAGGATGATAATGTCCCCTTGAGGAGCTCATAAAGATTGTCATGTAAATCCTGCAGGTGGACTTGGTCCGATATGATAATAAGGATGAGTGGTACTACTCTTGGAGTTAGATATTGATTAATTAAATTTTTAGTAATTTAATTCATTAATGTACATGTGATATCTTAAACATGGGGAGATTATGTACACATAATATGGTGGAGCTCATATTTAATTATGGGGTTGGTGCGGTAGTTCAATAATAACCCATTAGTGGAGTTGGTTATTATTAACGGGTCGGGTTGAGGAGCCGTTAGGAGACCAAAACTAACTCCTCCTCATGTCCCTATTGTAGCCTATAAATACCTCATGAGCCATCAAGAAAAACCCCTAAATTGGTTTTCTTGTCTCCCTCTCTCTCTCTCTCTCTCTCTCCTAGGGTTGGGGTCGCGCCGGTTATAAGGAGCAAGGGGAGGTTTCGGCCAAGGCGTTGGGGAAGAGGAGGAAACTCTTTCTCCTTCTCTTCTCTTCCTCTCTTCTCCTTTAGGCCTGCGGCATCAACAAGCAAGGGAGAGATTTCTTCTTCTCTTCTTCCTCCATTGGGCGTGTGGCTTGGTCAAGCAAAGGGAAGAATCTCTTCTTCCTTTTGGGCGTGCGGCACTAAGAGGAAAAGGAGGGATTCGCACAAGCAAGGAGAGGAAGAAGGAAAACTTCTTCTTCCTTTGGGTCAGCGGCAACAAGAAGGAAGGATTCCTTCTTTTGGTCGGTGCAAGCAAGAGGGAGAACAAAGTGGTGTTTGGTGGCTTCGATTCATGGAAGATAGTCACCCACACGACGTCCAAGAAGAGGATAGGAATACGATAGATGATCAAGAGGTAAAACAAGAGGTATAATCTTGTTCTTGTTCTAGTTCAATTGTATTATTGTATTCATGCTAGTTTACATGGACCCCAAAGATAAACACAAGAACCGGCGATCCAATCATCATCTATTCCACGGCTAAACGATAAAAGCAGTAAGATTGCTTGAACAACAAGTTTGTTCAAGCGATCACTCAATCGAATAGCACGATGATGAAAATATTCGTTTGGAAAGGTTTCTTTCCATCCGGATTACTTATAATCAATAGAATTTTAATCCGGGGATATGGAGAGGAACTCCTCCCGATGCAACCGAAAACATATATATATATATATATATAAACTTCTCCTCTAATAAATCTGATAAACTAATTATCTTCTTTTATTTATCCAATTTATCCTCATAAATTCCACAAAGGATCTAGAAAATTTTTTGAAAATTTTCTCGTTAATTCTACAAGGTTATTTCTTGATTTAACCCTTAGAATATAGTTGTCGTATTTTACATTTATGAGTCCAACCAAGTGATTGATGCTAACATTGCTCTTAATAATTTCTGTCTATTTGCAGGATACGATCCTATAACTTATGAAGAAGCCTCCAAGGATGAAACGTAAAGAAAAGCAAAGGAAGAAGAGATTCTTACTAAACAAATAATACATGAGAGTTCACTTCATGCCCTCGAAAACACAAAGCTATTAGAGTCAAATGGGTGTTCAAAACAAAGACAAATGCAAAAAAAGAAGTTGAAAGGTATAAAGCAAGGTTGGTTTCCAAAGGATACAAGCAAAAACATGGGAACAAAGAAGCATTCGCATCAGTAGCCTGGCTTGAAATACTAAGACTACTTATCTCTCTTGAAATAATAAGACTACTTATCTCTCTTACACACAATGAAGATGGAAGATATCAAATAGACATAAAATTTACATTCATAAATGGAATTTAAGAAAAAGATGTCTATATCAAGCAACCACTGGGTTTGATGGTCAAAGGACAAGAAGAAAAGGTATACAAATTAAAGAAAGTTCATTATAGACTCAAGCAAGCCCCTAGAGATTGAAACTCAAGAATTGTTGAGCACTTTATAAATGAAGGCTTCGCAAAGTATCCCTATGAACATTCTTTATACTTGAAGAAGAATTCATAAGGAGATATTCTGCTGGTATGTAGTTACGTGGATGATTTAATTTTTACAAATAATAATATCTTCATGATTAGAGAATTCAAGCAATCAATGAAGGAGTTTGAGATTACAAATCTAGAAGTGATGAGATACTTCCTCAGCATTGAAGTACAATAATGAAAAGAGAGAATCTTTGTATCACAAGAAAAGTATGCCAAAGAGATTATATAGCTAATATATTTATAAAGCCTCTAAAAATGAAAACTTTGCAATACCTAAGGAATTTGTTCCGGAAAGAGTCGTCGATGATGGCCATGCACCGAAGCTTTGCCCTTGTGGTGGTTGCGAAGAGGTGGGGAGTAACTTGGGCTCTGCGAAGTTAACACAAGCGTTAGGGGACGCGCCGGCAGGGGTCGACGGAGTCCACTCCGACGCTCAAGTCAGTATCTGTCGGGAAGGGAAGGTTGCAGAAAGTAAAGAAAGGGTTTAGAGTTGGGAGAGTGTAACCCCCTTACTGGAGGGGTTGGACTACCTTTTATACCGATGACGACGGGCCAGACGTGCCCCTTGGCCGGTGCTGCATCTCCCGTAATTAAGCCACATCCCCCTCCTCGTTCGGCGGTCATGGGATATCCTTTGAAAAGGTCTGCGCCATTATCGGCTTCGGCCCGTTGCGAGATTCAGGGGTCATGAAGATCTCTTCTGACGGGGGTGCTTATCCGTACCTCGAAGGGGGTCAGTATTTGAGGTCGGTTATTGCGGGGACTCCACCCCCCGAGGAGAGCTCGGGGTTTCCACATGCCACAGCTCCCGAGGAGCTCTTGGGACCGAACCTCCCGAGGTGCTCCCGAGAGGGATCTCCAGCTATCCTTTCCGGGTGCGTCGTCCTCGGGGATTCCCGGGACCCGGGAAGGAGGGTTGTCTAAACCTACCGCTGGTGTGTCGGACAGCTTCTTCATCCTTCATCCTGGCCAAGGCTCATTCAACTCTATCATAAGACTCCCCCCCCTTCAAGTCTGATCGAAGGAAGTGTGGTTGACTGATCGGACTAGTGCAGAGATGAAGAAGCTGAGTTCTCACGAGTCTTCGCCTTCTAGCCCTCAGCAGTTATGAGGGGCTCTTGGTTCGCATCATCTTCGACCTGTGTTCCCAAAGATCCCCC
Organism: Boesenbergia rotunda; assembly: GCA_024364735.1. NCBI lineage: Eukaryota > Viridiplantae > Streptophyta > Magnoliopsida > Zingiberales > Zingiberaceae > Boesenbergia > Boesenbergia rotunda. Next base: position 242,478 of record JAGFNQ010006486.1, read on the forward strand.
TTTGTGCCTTCTTCCTTTTCCAAAAAGGCTGCTCCGATTCTCGAAGCCTTATAATGACGTCTATCTCCATGCTATAAAGCCGCATGGTCCCTTTTTCGAGGGTAACAGGGTGCTCGCGCAAATGCCTTACTACCACGTGTTCCAATGGCCATCTCCATGAGTCCTTATGGTCGTGTGCCGGTATGGCTGGCTGGCGACAATCGACTGCCTGGGTGAGGCGGTTTCTTGCTTTCCATGTGTTACTTCCTCATTGTACCCAGGCAGGTGGCTGCCGAGGTATAAGAGAGGAAAATGGCAAACGTTAGCCTCCACTTCCAATCCAGCGACTGGGCGTACTTCAACTTCCTCCCTTGTAAAGCTTCTGTTGCAAGTGAGTAGCTTGTCTTTCTTTTCTCTTGTCTTCTTCCTTAGGGATTATGGAAAGCTATCACGCAGAGTGGTATGAGTCCCTTTCCTCGAGAGTGAGACCCGAAGCCTTACAGGCGGCCACCGAGGCCTACGGGATCCCGGCCGAGATGGCAATGGTCATCCCAAAAGTGGGTCAGACGCCCATGGAACCCCCTGCAGGCATGCTGACCTTTTTCTTAGGGAAGATAGAGTTAGGGCTCCGTTTTCCTATTCCTCCTTTTTTCACGAACATAGCTTCTTATTTTGATATCCCCCTTCACCAGATTGCTCCCAATGCCTTCGCCTAGATGGGAGGAGCGTATATCATCTTTAAGATTTTCGATCTTCCTCTGACCCCACATCTCTTCCATTCTTTCTTCGTCCCGTTAGGGTCGAGAGGGGTCTTTAGTTTTGCAGCCCGTCCGAGCCATAGATTTTTAGGAGGATTTCCTTCCTCGTATAAGGGGTGGAAGGAGAAATTCTTCTTCATCCGTCTGCCGACAATACCTTTTAGTCCTTTGTGATGGATGGCAGATTTGCCGACTCCTCCTCTCCTAGAGAGCATTCTTCGCAGCCCGATGTATCAACATGCTAGGGAGGTACTTTCTGGTATGGAGTTCAATGGCTCGAGACAGGTGTAGAGTGAAGAGCTTATGTATCGAGCGGGCCTTAGCCCTAAAGTAACGCGGATCAGCCCCACCCTAGGTATATTCGTCTTTTTCTTCCATGCACATTAGTTCTGACTGATGCTCTCTCTGTCTGGCTTCTGCAAAGGAAGTCATGTTCGCCAAGGTGATGAGCCGGCTCATCAAGTGGGAGGAGGCCAACAAGGAGGCCCTGAACCCTCCTCCGGTCGCTTCTAACGCTCCACCTGCTCCCGCTGAGTCCATTGAAGGGCCTGCTGTCTCGCCCCGTGGGGTCGCTTCACCTAAGAGGGTCGAGGTTACTGTTACATCCCCGTCGGTCGGGGGCCAAGGGCCTCTAGCTCAACGGGCTGATCAAGTGGAGGATCCTCCTCCTGGGGGTGGCTTTTTTCCGAGAGCAGTCTGCCCTGAAAGGGTGAACGAGGAGTTCCCCCCTTCAGTTACTCCTTCGGCCGCCCGGTCCTTCGGTCAGTAGAAGCGGCGGTTCCCCAAGGGCTTGGGCCCTTCATGGAAAAAGCATCGTCCTGCACATTCCTCCCCTCTTCCCTCGGTTCCCGAGGAAGCGACGCTATCCTCCGAGGGAGTCGCTCCTGCACCTGCCCCCCCCCGGTCTCCTCTCTGGAGGCAGTCATCCCTGTGCTCCCCTCCAGCTCCCCCGACCAAGCCACCTCTCCCACGGGTAAGGAGATGTTGCGTACTCAATACCGGATGAAACTGGATCGACTAAGGGAGAGGTTGGATGCAGCGTTAGAGGCCTGCAATCTGCCCCCCGGTGCAATTAAAGGAGATCTTCCCGAGGGGATTTTGTCGGAGGGGCCTTCTAGTTTAGAAGAGGATGCCTTCGACCCCGCCAACGTGCCACCCGAGGCTTCCGATATCCAACGACTTCCTCTCCGACCGAGTCCACCGCCGCCCGAGGGGCGAGGTGACATCCCCAGCACCCTTGAAGGGGTAGTCGTGCGAACCTCGGCTGGACCGCTAACTAGTCTTCGGGAGACGCTCCTGAAGGTGCAAATTGCTATTACTTTGGATGTTCTCTTGCCCGTCTGCTAACCTTTCAGTGTGATGGCAGGTAGCTGAGGATTGCGTAGTAGTTGGCCGAGGCCTATATTCCGGGCCCCAAGTGGAGGTCTTACTCTATCGAGCCTTACGAGCGGAAGCTGCAGCTGATTATGATCATCGGGCAGGAGTAATGCCGGCAGGCATCATCAGAACTCTTCGAGAAGAGGTCGAGCACCTGAGAAAGCTCTTGCAGGACAAGGAGCAAACTCTTCAAAGTTCCTCGCATAGGGAACACTTGGCGGCCGAGAAGGTCGTGTCGGCTACCGAGGACATCCTGATGGACACTCCTTGTCGATCTTTCCTGCTAGGATGCGAGGATGGTTTTCGAACCGTCACTTCCGTATTATTCACGATCTCATTGATTAGACTCATTAAGTGTCGCGGGTTCCTAGGCGTAGCATGGGCGCGCCAGTCGAAATGACTCTTCGGCGCCTGTTGGCATGATTGCCTCCTTCTTGCATTAACTGTCTAGAGAGGTAGCCATCACTATAAATAGGGGGAGAGGGGTGTACCGTCTTCTCCATCTCTTTCGCTCGCTTCCTTCTTCCTCGTTAGTATCCCTAATGCCCATCCCTGGGGATACCGTTGTGTTCTCGGTTGAGGGACCCGTGAGAGGTATAGGCTTCTATATTGCGACCTTCGCCAGGAAGCATGGTGGAGATGATATCCGGGGTCTCGCTGAAGATCCCGAAGGATGTGGGACTCCCTGGTTATCTGAAGAGTCCAGAAAAGACCTTATGTGGTCTGCCAGGGGGCACGGGGGAGATGACCCATCCTGCAGGTCACCAAACCCCTGGTCGGCTTGTGTCGATGTACCCCACGCACCATCGGCCGCTCGTTTCCTCCAAGCCTCGGGGCAGACGAAGGTGTCTGTGGGGTACATCGTCACCTAGAGGGGAGGAGTGGCAGCCACTGGTTTTTCTTTTCGTAGAGAATATTTCAATCTGGCTGCTGCTCCCCTCCTTTGTTAAGGTGATTCTCCCTTGTGTTTTTTCTTGACCTGGGGAGAATCGCTGTGGCTACGGCCTGGAGTGCGTCCCTCTGTGCTCCGGAGAGAAATTGTTGTGGCTTCCCCCCCCCCTCCTCTTTTTTTTGCCTCTGACATGTGGTACCCCCTCTATAATTATGAAAAAGAAAGGGGGGTGTTCAGATGGGCTTGAGCTACCCACGTGTTATCTCAGGCATCCATCCCCGTCCCTGATGACTCGGAGGGAGTACTCAGGTGTTCGAAAGAGATTCCCGGGCCCTGTCGATATGCTTCCGCATGCCATGTTTTTTGAAGACGTTTCGTGAAGGAATGGAGCTCTAGAGGCGACCGACTTAAGTGGAAGGGTGCTTTTCTCTCATTCCAATTGTACCCTGATAGTTTTTCTAAGATGTTGTTTTCCCTATATTTTTTATGAATAAAACGATATTTTTGTTACCCTGTGTATTTGTGGGCCTGAGTTATTCTTCTCAATATTTTGCTTGTGTTCCCCTGGTCGGACGTGCTACTTAGTCATTACTTCTGCAGCTCACACCCATCCTGGGTGTTCGAGAGATTGTGAGGTCCCTTTGTTTGTGTCCTTGGCGAGGAGTTTAGAACAACCCAAACCGGGCATAGGTACCCTGGGCGTTGGTTGTGCCGCAAGGTGTTAGGATTTTGGTTACTTGGTCAGACGCGTATGTCCCAGACCAATCGTAGGTACCCCGGGCGTCGGTTGTACCGCAGGGTATTAGGGTTTTAGTTACTTAGTAGGGCGCGTAGGTCCCAAATCAAGCCTAAGTACCCCGGACGTCGGCTGTACCGCAGGGTATTAGGGTTTTGGTTACTTGGTCGGGCGCGTAGGTCCCAAACCAAGCGTAAGTACCCCGGGCGTCGGCTGTACCGCAAGGTATTAGGGTTTTGGTTACTTGGTTGGGCATGTATGTCCCAGACCAATCCTAAGTACCCCGGGTGTCGGTTATACCGCAGGGTATTAGGATTTTGGTTGCTTGGTTGGGGCGTATATCCCAGACCAATCCTAAGTACCCCGGGCATCGGCTGTACTGTAGGGTATTAGGATTTTTGAATTCCTTAGTAGCGCATAGTCATTTTGAAAGAAGCATCTCCTTTTATTACTCGATTTTGCTGCGAGAGCATAGAGAGACACTGACAGATGTTCTGAATAAATTGTAAATCTTACCAAAACCAGAAGGATCCGAGACCACAGCCGGACCGAGACCTCCTGAGTTTTTATATCTTTCTTCGGCAGCTACTCGTCCAGGCCTCGTGGGTTCTTCCGAGATTCTGACCTAACCTCTCCGCTGTAGCACCGACGAGACACTAGCTAATCCCCTCGGACTTCCACCACCCGATCGCCCACCGGGAACTTGATCTTCTGGTGGTAAACAGAGACCACTGCTTGGAAAGTGTTGAGCGCTGGGTGGCCCAGGATAGCATTGTAGGAGGAGGGCGCGTCCACGATTAGGAAAGGAGTCCTCCGGGTTCTATCGAGCCTATCGCTACCCAACAAGATTGACAAGGTGGTTTGCCCTAATGGCTGTACTCGATACCCCGTGAAGCCAAATAGTGGGGTTGAGACAGGGAGCAGTTCATCCTCGTCTATTTGCATTTGCTCCCAAGCCACCTTGTACAGAATGTTCACGGAACTCCCCGTGTCTACGAAGATGCGCTTCACCTCATAATTGGGAATGCGAGCCACGATCACTATGGCGTCCTCATGGGGAGCTTCCACTTCTACGAGGTCGGATGACCCAAATGAGATTGTAGGGCCCGTCACCTGGCTTCGGCTTGTCCCGATGGAGTAGTTTTCCAACCGTCGGGTGTAAGACTTTCTAGCCCGGTTAGAGTCCCCTCTAGTAGGTCCTCCAGAGATAACCCCTACATGGCCCGAAGGAGGACCCCTCATAGGGGCTTTACCTTTTTGGGGGTCTCTCTCTAAGGAGAGGGATCTTCGGGCTGCGGGCCCCCGACTCCAACCTCGCGATCGCGATCGGGACCGAGGTCGAACTTCGTTCTCCTCGGCTGGCCATCGCCGAGGGGAAAGGATTCGCCTTAGCGACCTTCGGTGATACCCCGACTTGTTCCATTTTCTTCGGGGATTGAAATCTGCCTCCTCACTGAACTTCTTCTTCAAGGCGTGACACTCCTCCGTGGAATGAGTCAAGTTGCCATGATAATTGCAGTACTTCGGCAATGACTCCGGCTGCTCGGTGTCTACCATCTCCACTAGCCGAGGCCTGCCCGTCCAGTGGTCCCTTCCGGGCGAAAGGTCTTTTCCCCGCGTGGAGCCAGGGGCTCCCTTCTGTCTGATCAGGGGGCCGTCGGAGGAGGAGCTCCAACTAGATCCTTGCGCCGGGCATACTGTACCTCTTCTATATTAACATGTTTCACGGAGCGTCCCAACAAATCATCGAAGCTGACGGGGGCTTCCTCACCAAGTACCGGAAGAAGTCCCCTTCAGCGAGCCCCTGGGTGCACGCACTGACAAGTATCTCCGATGTCGCACTGGGCACGTCCTGCGCCACCCGGTTGAACCTCTGGATGTACTCCTTGAGCGGTTCCTTAGGCTTCTGTTTGAGGGCAAACAGGTTAAGTGCTGTCTTCTGGTAGCGACGGCTACTCATGAAATGGTGGAGGAATGCTGTCTTGAACTCCGCGAAGGAGTTGATGGATCCTTGTGGCAGCCTCTGGAACCACCGCTGAGCTGCTCCGGACAAAGTGTTCAAGAACACCCGGCACTTCACACCGTCAGTATATTGGTGCAGGTGTGCTGCATTCTTGGATTTACATACGTGATCCTCCGGATCCGTCTTCCCATCATACTCAGGGATCCCGGGGCCACGGAACTGCTTTGGCATGGGGTCCTCGATAATCTCGGAAGAGAAAAGGGTAGAGGGAGCCTTCTGGGAGGTCTTGGGTCCCTCCCTCTTCCCTAATCCCTCTTCGTGCCTTTGAGCGCTAGAGGCCACCGAGTGGGCCTTCTCCATGTCTCCATGGGATTCTCTCTGAGTGCCCTGGACTACTCCGTCCTGTCGCCCCACCGGGGTGACGGATATTCGGGAATGCAAGGCGGAGACTCTGGGGATCTCCTCCCTCACCGGACTCCCTGGTTGCGGGGCAGCCTGTTCTACTTGGTGCTGCTCCAAAGCTTCCTTGATGGCGTTAGACACTAGGCAATCAAGTTCCTCTCTTGTGAGGGTAAGGGGTTGTCCCGCCGATCCTGCCATCGATGCCCCTTCAGGTGCTTTGCTAGTTTCTCACAGACGACACCAAATTTGTTCGGGAAAGAGTCGTCGATGATAGCCAGCCACCGAAGCTTTGCCCCTGTGGTGGTTGCGAAGAGGTGGGGAGGAACTTGGGCTCTGCGAAGTTAACACAAATGTTAGGGGACGCGCCGGCAGGGGTCCGGCGGAGTCCACTCCGATGCTCAAGTCAGTATCTGCCGGGAAGGGAAGGTTGCAGAAAGTAAAGAAAGGGTCTAGAGTTGGGAGAGCGTAACCCCCTTACCGGAGGGGTTGGACTACCTTTTATACCGATGACGACGGGCCAGACATGCCCCTTGGTCGGTGCCGCATCTCCCGTACTTAAGCCACGTCCCCCTCCTCGTTCGGCGGTCATGGGATATCCTTTGAAAAGGTCTGCGTCGTTATCGGCTTCGGCCCGTTGCGAGATTCAAGGGTCATGAAGACCTCTTCTGACGGGGGTGCTTATCCGTACCTCGAGGGGGGTCAGTATCTGAGGTCGGTTATTGCGGGGACTCCACCCCCCGAGGAGAGCTCGGGGTTTCCACATGCCATAGCTCCTGAGGAGCTCTCGGGACCGAACCTCCCGGGGTGCTCCTGGGAGGGATCTCCAGCTACCCTTCCCGGGCGCGTCACCCTCGGGGATTCCCGGGACCCGGGAAGGAGGGTTTGTTGGAAATTCTAGGCAGCAAAAACCGCTTTTTGCGTTGCGGAAACCCCAGAAGTTCGGCCACGGATCCGTGCGAACATAAAAATAAATTACGAGTACGAGTTTAATCTACATTAGATCTACATGATAAGAATCATTACCCTTGACGCGTAGCCCTTCGCTTTCCCGCTTGTCCAAAAGGCCGCCGGATCTCTTAGAGTATCAAAGCAGACACTCCTCTATACGTATCCACGCGAATAAATGAAGATGGATCAAAAGCTTAGGTGTGCTAGCACCCTATAGCTTTCGGCCAAGAGGAGAGGTCGAAGAAGCACTCCCACCAAAAATCAAAGAGAAGAAGAAAAGCCTCACCACCAAATGAAACAAACATCGTTTTGTTCCCTCATGGTGGCGGCCACTAATGGCCATTAATGGCCATTAGGTGGCCCATAATGGCTACTAAGTGCCATTAGTGGCCTTCCATATCCCTTTCAATTTGAATTCGAATTCAATGGACCAAGTCATCACTTGGTCAAATAAGGTGAGGTGGGTTGGTCAAGTACTGCTTTATGACTTCCATAAATAGTCAAGTCAAACTGACTCATTTCTTCTCCATGTCAAGTCTAATTAGTGAGTCAGTCAATTGTTTAGGTCAGTCAAACTGCTTTTATGGACTTCCATATCAACACTTGCTTCATTTTCTCCATCTATTTTTCTTGCTTAACCTATAGGCAACTCATGCTCTAACCTCTTAGAAACATAAGCAATGAGCGTACTAGCAACACATCATTGCTACCAAGTACAAGAATGTTGAGATCCAACATCACCTTGGACTAATAATTGTGACTTCACAAATATGATAATGTCCCTCTATCTTGATATCTAGATTGACTCAATTGACGCATAGACCGTGTCATCCTCGAGTCAATCTATATCATGAACTCCAAGTAGATCACACTAATCAAGTGAGCTCAATATCTCATATTGATTCACTTGGGCATGGCCATGCACTTTGTGGTCTCACTCTATCAAGAATACGATATCGCTCCCGTCATATAGGAGGATAGATCCATCTACATCACTCACATCCATCTCCATAATTTGTTACATACCCAGTAATCGCCTTTATAGTCCACCATTTACGGGTGACGTTGACGAAGCCAAAGTACGCAACTCCTTATGTAGGAATCCATGGTGACTTCAGGTCCAAGATAATAGCACAGAAAAGTATATGACAACTCATGTCTTATAGCCTACCCTTGTACATTTCTTGATATCTCTATATTCTAAGCTATCTGGACTTGTGGAGTTTAAGTGAAAATATCATGTTTTAGTGGCTTGGCATATGTTGGTCATGTTATATACTTATTTCCTTAAGATTAAATTGACTTTTTTTTATATTCTATTGCAAGTAACAATTGCCAAGGAACAACTTTACTTTATATCTCTTCATCAACTAAGTAAAGTTTAATTATCTTATTATGTTCAATGAAATTCTTTATGATAAGAGTCATTAGTATAAAAAGAAATAAAATCTAATTATTTTATGTTTAATGATGAGATGTATTAATTCTAGAAGGATGTGGAAGATGAATCTAAATGTATAAATAGGACCTTTGTATGATGAAGAATAATATATAATAAATATTTCTTTTTATTGAGACTTTCTTATAAAGTCACTCTTACATTCTTAATTATTTCCTCATCCTAAATTCACCAAAAATTCCATTATCTAGTGCAATAGGCCTAAACTCCTACTATTACAAGTCCAAAAAGTTAACTTTATGGATCTCAAGAGGCCATGTTTCACTAGACTACTCATTTAGCTTATGTCAATCAAAATGAATTAGCTGAAGACAATCGTCTACATTCATCCATGGTGTGGCAAAAGATAATTCGTTCGTCCTAACGCCTACGCCAACTCATTCCATGGCCAATATGAAGATTATTAGCCTAGATGCTATGGCTAGTACGTACGCAGGATGTGCATACTAGTTTTGTTAAATTTTATCCCCAAACATTATCAATCTATCTACGCAACTATACTAAGACACTAAATCATCATCATTAACATCATATATATATATATATATATATATATATATTTATATATATATATATATATATATATATATATATATATATATATATATATAAAAGCAGTAGTCACGAGTGATTCTCTATTATATATAAAGAAGTATTAATATTGATCGTTGAAAATATATATGAAATAGCAGAGTTCAAAAGATATATTTAGGCTTCAGTTTATTTCGTAATTATTCATTTAATAAGCCGGACACTGGTAATCGGAGGGGACGTGCTTGCCGCAATCTGCCAGCACCTCAAGCGCGATGGGGAGCAACAAGGTGATGCCCAAGGCCTTCGCCTTGATGGTGGTGCAGAGGCACAGTGCTGCATCGAGGTCGGCAATCCCTTCCAGCACCGGGCAACACTCGCTCCTCACGTCCCCACCGATGATGACGTGGACCAGGCCCCCGAGCAAGTCAACGCACGCGTCGAGCTTCAGGGTGTTGATGGGGCATGACGACGTCTGCGGCGGAGGGGGGCATGGCACCGCACTAGGCGGCGGAGGGCTTAGCGCGGCCATTGGCGGCGGTGGCGGTGATATTGATGGCGGAGGAGGGCTTGGAGTTGCCTTCCGTGGCGGTGGTGGTGGCGATGGCGGTGATACTGATGGCGGAGGAAGGGTTGGGGTTTCCTTCGGTGGTGGTGGTGGTGACGTTGGTTTCTTAGGCGGCGGTGGCGGAGGGCCCGGGCTCTTCTTCGGAGGAGGAGGGGCTGGTGTTCTCTTTGGAGGCGGTGGAGGGCACGGTGTTGTAGCTGGCGGTGGAGGAGGAGGAGAAGTTGGAGTAGGGCAGTAAGGGCAAGCAAGGGAAGGAAGCAAAAGTGTTGCGAGGTTTATCAACACCAACAAAGCACCGACCGAGGCATGTTTCCTCATCGTGATGAGCAGCAATAAGGTTCAGTGCACTAAAAAAGAGTGGAGTAATACGCTATATATAGAAGTTAAATGAGCTCAATTTCTTCACCTTCTTCTTAGCCAGTGCAGCACCCGAAGAGTCCACCAACACATCCCTTCCAAATCTCTTTGACTCAATCAGCCTCTAAATCATGGAATTTATCTACACTTCTCCACGGACCATAAAAAAATGATTAACAATATTTTCTGAATCTGTGATGCATGCGATCTTTGAATTTGCAGTAATGCATGCAATCTTTGAATCTGTCGTCGGATCTCATTGAGGGGGACCCAAAGGATGATTAATCAGATCATATCATTCCTTAAGCCAAAAGACTAGCGAGAGTAATATCAATCTCCAAGCACTTCATTCGCTCTGTTAGTTAGTGCCGACATCAAGTCAGTACTGTATTCACAAAAAACATAATTTTTCTGTGTTACACATGGATGGCTGGTGTCCGTTATTTGTTCTTTTCTATTGTTGTCAACCTTCTTTGTCTCTATATCTTGTATGGGGCTACATTTAGGCACTAATGGGGATTTTGTTGTTTTGCTTCAAGTTGTATGAAGAATAATAATATTATTTCTTGGAATTCTCAATTACGGCAAGAGTTCGTCCAGCCATTAATATATGCACTCTTAGCTGGCCCTAAATGTCTTACTTGAGAAAATTCTGGTTCATCGCAAGGAACATCGATCGGTCAGATATGAGTTTATGTATACTGTCTTCCATCGTGTGTACTAGGAAGGCACACAGTTAAAGATAAAACCAAAGAAATGATGCGTGATTCAAGGTGGAAATCATGCATGCCGTGTTTGAATTGTTCATGGAGTTTCATGTGAAGTTAGAATTAGCTTCAATCGAGAGTGCAGTGGCCTGATTTGTGGTCCTTAATTCGCATAAATAGACTACCAGCCTAGTTGCTTTTTGAGAAGCGAGTTGATGGTGTCATGGTTAAAAGGTGTAGATTGTGAAGCAGGTAAAAGAAAAAAGGGAGAGATTGGGGGTTTCAGTTTCTGCTCCAGCAGGAAAGAAGGCACGTCTCAAAACTAAATGAAGGGAAGGATTCTAAAGATAACCAAAATAACGTCTCCTCGACGACAGTCTGTCTGTTTCTTAATTCAGAATTTACCTGAATAAAATTAGGAGTTAAAAAGGATTCACTAGTGAACCCAACATTAAGTCGATAGATTGGGTTGCGCAAACAATGAGGGAAGGATGGGTCGAGCGGTACAGAAGGTAGGATGGACTGAGCACCTAAAGCAATGGACAAGCCAACAAAACAGTGAACGGAGTGGGATATAGACGACCCAAGCAAATTATCCAACCGAATTAGTAAAGCTAGTTAGGCTGTCAAACAGATTGAGTAAGCTAGACGAGCCAATAACTTGATTGGACCAAACAGTAGGGATGGACAACCTGGGCAAGTTGAGCAAGCTAGCAGTGGCGGAGCAGGGCTGAGATTAGACGTTGTGTCTGGCTCGACAGCTAAATAGGTTGATCGGGCACAACCGATTGACACCACTAGTTGGATTGAACAAATTGAATGGACAAGAAAGAGTCAGGCAGATCAGGTGAATAGGATAGGCTGAGTAGGGAGGAGAATTGAGTAATGTAGAATGATTAGGCATTAAAAGGACATAATGCCGAGACAATCTAAGTGAACCAAACATGTTGCAGGAGTTAGACACACAAGATGGATTAAACAAATTGGATGAGTCAAATGAACTAAGCTAACTAATTGTTACACATGAACTAAATGGGTTGGTTAAATAGACAAAAAAGAAAACAAACTGATTAGATGTACCAATGGGCCAACCCTATTAACTGACTAATGAGAAATAAGCCAGTCAAACTGCATATTTAAGATAAAGTTGGACATGTTAGGAAATTTTTAAAGAATCGAACGAGATAAGCCAAGAGAGTTGGGCAAGTCAAACGGACTACTGGAGACAACCTAGAGAACCTAATGTGTCAATCAAAGGATATACAAGTTGTACAATGGGTACGAAAAAGCCCAAGCAAGAGCTCAGTAAAATGACGATACCCTCTCGCATAAATATTCACAACCAAAAGGAATAAAAGTAACCAACGCAACCAAAGAATTGTGTTATATCATTACATCAATGCAACCAAAGGAATAAAAGTACAAAATATTATCTTTCAATTCATTATTATTCTCATTTCACTCCAATTTCATTCTCTCATTATTAAATTTAGCATAAGAAATTCATTATTATTCTCATTTCATTCAATTTCATTTTCTCTAATTAAATTTAACACAAGGAATATGTGCTATAATTTATTCTATATGCAAACAATCACCAATATGGTGCATTTGGTAAGTTGAATTGGAATGAAATTAGAATGGTGCATTCCCTCCTCTGTGACTCCATTGTTTGGATGACCAATATCTATTCTAAGAAATGTCTTCCATTCGGTACTTTGAGAGATACAAATCTTCATTCGATCTTCTATCAAATATAATACTTTTAAAAAATTATATTTCAAAATCAAAATTAATATAAATAAAATGATGACAAAAAGGCGATTTACTCACCCTAGGGCCCCAAACAATTCGCCTTAAGGTTGATACGAAGGAGGTAATTGATGTGGACCAAGGAGAGGATACAAGCTTACAAGACAAAGCCATAGAGGAAGAGGCATTGAAAGGAATTGGAGGACCCATGACAAGATCCAAGACTAAGAGAATGAAGCAAGCTTTGGAAGGCTTAATAATGGAGCTCAAGGAGAAGAAGGATCAATGCACAATGGAGGCAACAACTAAATGGATCACATTCCTTCAAATTGAAAGTGAAATTGAGCCCACATGAAGACAAAACTTGAAGGCCCAAAACCACATGATCCAAGATGCATTCAAGGGCTACAAGTGTCCAATTTTCGTGGGTATTTTTGGGGGAATTTTCTGAAGTTATTTTTGATGTCTTTTGGTGGGTTCAATTTCACTTTCAATTTGAAGGAATGTGATCCATTTAGTTGTTGCCTCCATTGTGCATTGATCCTTCTTCTCCTTGAGCTCCATTATTAAGCCTTCCAAAGCTTGCTTCATTCTCTTAGTCTTGGATCTTGTCATGGGTCCTCCAATTCGTTTCAATGCCTCTTCCTCTATGGCTTTGTCTTGTAAGCTTGTATCCCCTCCTTGGTCCACATCAGTAATTATAAAGACTACTAACCTGGAAGATATAGTTAGTGCATGGAGGCGACGGGCACACTGGGCTAGATTTTGACTCTAGATTTCAAGATGGCAATACCCCTATACTAACCATCAATTTATCCTGTCAGGACTAATGAGTGAATCAATCAAACCCATTAACCAGGTGGGTCAATTGAACCGATAGACCAAATAGGCTAGTCAATCAAATATTTCAAGGTGGTTAGGTCAGGCACACCCAATAGAGCACACAAGTAAACTGAATGAGTCTAGCACACCAAATATGTTAAGCAAACAGATAGGTTGGCTAGGTCAAGGTCGAGTTATTTAGGTTATTCAAGTTGGTCAAGTCTATTGAGTCAATCAAGCCAAGCAGGTCAATCAAATCAAGTGAGTCAGATGAAATGGATTGGTCAATCATGTTCCATCTGGCTGGGCATGCAAGCTAGGTGCATTGATCAAGCAAAGTGAATCAGTGGGGTTGGGCAAACAATTAAGCTAGCAAACCAAGCAAACTATCTGACATACCTCGGTCAAGTGAATCGAACTCACCAAAAGCTTGCGTGGGTGATCAAGTGGGTTAGGTCGGCAGACTAAGTAAATTGAGCAAATCAACAAAACAATCATTAAATTGTCTATTTAGTTATTTTGCAGAATTTGTTCGACACTTACTTTAACTTGGCTGGCAAACATTGGTTATGTCCAACTAGACTAATTTTTATTGGTATGTTATTAAATCGCGCAGGTAAATTTCATTATTTCTCATTTCATATACCTAATTTTCATAATATCCAAATCATATACAGTATTCCCGAAATGCCCCTCTTTTTCATGCCATCAACTCCGAATTATTTCAAATCAAAATCAATGTATTCCTAGATGGTTTATTAATATATATGCTCACAAACCTGAATTCAAATAGTTTCTTTGACGAAATAATCATAGGATTTGTCTATATTTTTATTTTACCTATTCAAAAAATCACTACTCTTAAATTATTGTCACACCCACAGAGAGAGGAGCTGCTGGTTCAATATATAATCGGACAACATCTCCCTTATACGACGGACAATTTGAAACATTTATACAACACCGCGCAATATATATGGTCTCTGGCCTCAAATCAAAACATATAATGCCCAATCCCAGCGGACCTGAGTTGCCATCTGGGCAAGCACGCAGCAATTAATAATGCATAAAGTCCCACAAAAAATTCAAAATATAGTCCACGCCTCAAATACAACGCAAATACACGACCATGGCATAAAAACAAATATAATACATAAAGAATAGGCTATACTAGAAACATAAACGAGCGAAAGACCTAAAGCCAGAGTCGTCGGGACCTGGTGATGCGAACCCAAAGAGAATAAGTCTCAAGAACACACAACAAATGGAGGAAAGAGGGAAAGATCGTCTAAATCGAAAAGATGGAGAATGGAAGAAAGAAACCTCAACCCAATGCTTAGGAAGCACGAACCTTGGTATAGAGGAAGAAGAAGATAGACGCCACAACCTTGGGATGGAGGTTGATAAGTCTTGAACGCCACAAGGGGATGCCTTGATAAGTTCTAGTTCAATGAAGAACCAACAAGTGAGAGCCTCACCATGTAGTAGATTGAATAAGCCAAAAGTTACATGTTGTGGCCGCCACCCCATATATTTATAACTATAGGATGACCTAAAAACCCTAAAAGGCCAAAATGAAGCCCATTTAGTAGAGGCCTATATAGACTACATAGGCCTATTGAGCTCTTGGCACCATTACAACCCAAATAAAGCTAGAAATTGGGTCTAAATTGATCCCACAAAAATTAACATATCCTTCTTACATAGACAAGAGACTAAGGATACTAGTTAAGCTCATCTAAGGCTTGAATTAGGTTGACTAAGCCGTAAGATGCCTAGTCAACCTTCTTCATGGTCGCTTTGGCTTTCACATCTTCAATTAGCACATAAAGTGCTTCTTTCATCTTTTTAGCCTTAGCCCTTGTAATTGGGCCCCCTTTGATGCATAATGGATCATCAACATCTTCTAAAGTGGGTTGAGCATGATCCATATCGTTAGCTTGTTGGGCAACTTGTTCACGTCCTAGGTGAGAGAGAGAGGAGGGAGAGGAGAGGAGAGGAGAGATTTTTTTAGGGTTTTCCTTGGTTGAGTTAATTATGAATTAAATTAGCCTTAGTATAATGACTCCTATGGGGTATTTATAGGGATAAGGTAGGGGCCATGAGGAGAAGTTGGTTCTTGGCCCACTAATGGATCCAAACCTAATCCATTAATGTAGATCCATTCCACTAAAGGATCCCATTGAACTTCCTCACCAACCCCCATATTTTTATATGGGCTCTACCTATTATGAGTCGTCCATCTCCCCGTGTTTAAGATATCGAATGCCCGATAATTAATTTAAATTACTGACAATTAAATTAATTATCCTCTCGATTCTTGATTAGAACCACTCAACCTTTTGTTGATGCAGTCTGACATGATTGTTGTTTTGATGTTGACACCGATTTAAGTTCGGTTGAGTGAGAATTGAGATCGGATAGTTATGTTCGGATTGAGTGTACTGGTCAGAGAGGGCTCGGTAGCTTGTTCTCTTGACCGGGATGAGTCGGAGAGGGCCCAGTAGCTCGTTCTCCGGACTTAAGATATCGAATGCCCGATAATTAATTTAAATTACTGACAATGAAATTAATTATCCTCTTGATGTTTGATTAGTACCACTCAACCTTTTGTTGATGCAGTCCGACTGATTGTTGTTTTGATGTTAACACCGATTTAAGTTCGGTTGAGTGAGAATTGAGATCGAATAGTTAAGTTCGGATTGAGTGTATTGGTCAGAGAGGGCTCGGTAGCTCGTTCTCTGGACTTAGGTCAGAGAGGGCTTGGTAGCTCGTTCTCTGGACCGGGATGAGTCGGAGAGGGCTCGGTAGCTCGTTCTCTGGACTTAGGTCAGAGAGGGCTCGGTAGCTCGTTCTCTGGACCGGGATGAGTCGGAGAGGGCACGGTAGCTCGTTCTTCGGACTGTGGTCAGAGAGGGCTCGGTGTTAGATCATTGACGGTTGCTAGAGGGGGGGGGTGAATAGTAATTTCTCGAACTTTCTCTACAAGAAGGTTAGCACAATACAAATAATATAATGAAAAACAAGAGCATTGGTTGGTATCCACCTCCAAGAGGTGACTAATCCAAGGATCCTTCGGTGGATCACTCCCCGGATGTCCTCCGGCTAGCCCTTGTCACTCCTTGTGGGTGGAGAAACCTCGCCACAACACCTCGACAATATCTGAGCTCTTCGACTACTATTTGGCTTTTAACCAAAGCAAAATTCGTCAAGAAGCCTCAGCCCAAAATCGAGTCTCTTTAAATAGAACCCTAGGCTGATAAGTCGTTGCCAGTCGACTGCCCCCACCCAAATTCGACCGTTACAAGCCTAACTTTCAAATTTTGGCTGCTACCAGTCGACTGCCCCTGGGGCAGTCGACTGGTCCAGGGTCGACTACCTTCTGTGAGTTCGAGATCTTGCTGGTAGTCAACTGATCAATCCCCAATCGACTCCCCAGCTTACAATATCACTCTCCCTCACTCCGAAGACCCTCCTTCATGTATGCCTTCAAATATACTCTCTCGGCTTGCCCCTTGAAGTCCTCTTCCATCGGCTATCGTCCCTCGGATGCGCACACAAGCCTTCCCTTGGCTTGCCTCCATGCCATCCTTCACGTGTGCCCTTTGAAGTCCACTTCCCCGACTTGCCCTTGGAGTTCTTTTCCCTCGGCTCTCATCCCTCGGATCAGTCCTCCATGTGTGATTCTCCAAGTCCTGCAAACTCAATCACACATATCAAATAACAAGAGTAAGTCTAACTTAAACCCTTTGCCCAAACATCAAAACACATGATCACTCCGGACCATAGATTGCCCCAACAATCTTCTCCTTTTTGTGTTTGGCAATACATTTAAGTTAGGGAAAACAAATAGCAACAACAATGCTAAAACAATCATGGATCCTATCCTAAGGCATCCCACACCTAACCTCCCCAAGAGTTAGGATTTTTACCAAAAATGAATTTTTTAAAAACCTATCCCAAGGCTCCCCCTACACTGGACTTACAAAGGCTTTTTAAGAACCTCTCCAAGGTTCCCCTTAGCCAAGAATGGAGCACCCATGCTCCCCCTTTACCTAGGCTCCCCCTAGACCTAGGGTTTCCCGCAAAGGTGTGTTTGGTTTCCCAAATTAAACCCAACACTTCTCTCCCTTTGCCTAACATCAAAAAGATTCCAACAATATCTCAATTATTGGATCTTTTAATCCCTAATGATCATAAACACAGTGTACTAGCCTCCCATACACTTGTTTTACACCATTGGACACAAATCAGCTGCTGGATACCTAATCCAGCCCTGACCAGTCGACTGCCCCAGGGCAGTCGACTGATACTCTGAAAATCAGAATTTCAGCTTTTCTGGCTAAATTCAGAAATGCGCCAGAAATTCCACAAATCTCTAAAAACTTAAATTTTATGGAGAGGTTTGTGGTACCCATACCTACTTGGGAAAAATACACCCAAAAATGTATCTATCACCATTCCTAAGTTTGACATAAACTCCAAAACTAGCTAAAAAGTTCAATTGAACCTTGACCTAAAGTCCTAGTTTTGGTTTCCCCTTGATGTCTCTGCCTATACCAACCCACAATGCATCCCTAGCATTGATTTATATGGTATTTGCACATCAAAAACCAATCTTTATGCTATATGACCCTAATGTCATATTTCCATGCATGAAACACATAATCCATGTGCCAAAACCAAGAATTGAGACTCAAGTCCGTCTCTAATTCTTTTGGCACATCCCATGGTCAATCTAGACCTCTAGGAGAACACTTCCCGAAATCCATTCGCCATATATCCCAAAGACTCCTAGAGCTCCCCCTTGAACTCTTAGCCTTAGCCACCTCCCTAGGTGACTCAACAAACATTAGGCCACATCGGTGTACCTATGGTGACTCTTGGCCTACAAACCTAACCTTCTTAACCTTAGACACCTTGTCCTTGGTTAAGTCCTTCTTTTTACCTTTAAATGACACCCCTTGCCATTTTTGGACTTCTCCTTCTTGCCATAATCATATGCCACCCTAGCATATTTCTTTACATTGGCCTTGGAGATCTTAGACCGGTATCCCAACCCCGATCTATCATTGGTGCAGTTTAAACCACCCAACACCATATCTAAACCCTTAGATCCAATGGTGAATCTCTCTAGAGTTGTCTCTAACCTATCAAGCTTTTCCCTTAAAGCTTGATTTTCTTTTCTAGGCTTCTAACCCTAGAATCCATATGTCCTCCTTGGACATTCCTAGACCTACCCATCTTCCTAGGCATATGTCTCCCCTTCTTGGGATTAATACCTTGATCCTTAGGTCCTAAGGTCTTAGATTTTTTATGATGCACACTTTTCCTAGGGTTTTGATCTACAATATTAACCCTACTTCTATCATGATATTTAAATACATGATTATTCTTAATGAGCATGTAAGAATTTGAAATTGGATTTAACTTTAAACAAGGAGTTACCTTCCCATTTACCTTTGAAGCTCCCCTTCTTGTGAGCTCCTCTTCTTCTCATTCTTTTCCCATTTTCTCAAGTGCTCCATTTTCTTTAGCTCTCCCTTTCTTGGACACTTGTGTGATAGTGCCCTAGCTCTTCACAAGTGTAGCATCTAATTTTCTCCCTTCTCTTTTGAATTTTCTCATTCCTACAACCCATGTTAGATTTAGAAGAAACTGAAATGGGTTTAAGGTTTACCTCCTTCTTCTTACCCTTTGGACACTTGTCCTTGTAGTGTCCCTTTTGATTACACTTAAAGCAAATGATGTGATCCTTGGTCCTTGCTTTGGTGGAGGTAGGAGCTTCTTCTTGCTCCGGTATTGAAGTGGGTCTCTCCTCCCCCTCAATCCTTGAGGTGGTGACCTCTTCTATATCTTCCTCACTTGAAGATGTAGACAATTCAATTCTCTCCTCCTCTTCGGATGTTGACCTTGATTCTCTCTCCGATTGGTCCTTTTCCTTGGACTCTTCTTCTTGTCCTTGTGTCGGATTCTCATGTAGGGCTATCACTTTTCTCCATAGCTCATATGCGTTCTTGTATTTTCCTACATTTGACACAATATGTAAAGGTAATAAATTTAATACAATCCTAGTTACCTCCTTATCTGCCTCCGCTTCTTCCATTTGATTCTTGGTCTAATACCGAGGTCGGAGGCGCTTCCCCTTCTTGTCCGTTGGAGCTTCAAATGCAACTTCCAATGCGTCCAATGTTCCCAATCCATTTGGAACCATGTCTCCAACCTCTACCTCCAATAGTTGAAATCATTTCGATCATATAGAGGTGGAATCCGGATATCCCATCCCAATGGACCTTCCGATTCCATCTTCCTCTAGCACCTTTTGCTCTCCCGGCGATTAGTCCGTAGATGAGCGCATCTCGCTCTGATACCACTTGTTAGATCGTTGACGGTTGCTATAGGGGGAGGTGAATAGCAATTTCTTAAACTTTCTCTACAAGAAGGTTAGCACAATACAAATAATATAATGAAAAACAAGAAACCAATGCTAACACCTTCGTTTACTTGGTATCCACCTCCAAGAGGTGACTAATCCAAGGATCCTTCGGTGGATCACTCCCCGGATGCCCTCCGGCTAGCCCTTGTCGCTCCTTGTGGGTGGAGAAACCTCGCCACAACACCTCGACAATATCTGAGCTCTTAGACTACTCTTTGGCTTTTAACCAAAGCCAAATTCGTCAAGAAGCCTCAGCCAAAATCGAGTCTCTTTAAATAGAACCCTAGGCTGATAAGTCGCTACCAGTCGACTGCCCCCACCCAAATTCGACCGTTACAAGCCTAGCGTTCAAATTTTGGCTGCTACCAGTCGACTGCCCCTAGGGCAGTCTGGGGCAGTCGACTAGTCCAGGGTCGACTACCTTCTGTGAGTTCGAGATTTTGCTGGCAGTCAACTGATCAATCCCCAGTTGACTGCCCAGCTTACAATATCACTCTCCCTCACTCCGAAGACCCTCCTTCACGTATGCCTTCAAGTATATTCCCTCGTCTTGCCCCTTGAAGTCCTCTTCCATCTGCTATCTTCCCTCGGATGCTCACACAAGCCTTCCCTTGGCTTGCCTCCATGCCACCCTTCACGCGTGTCCTTTGAAGTCCACTTCCCCGACTTGCCCTTGGAGTTCTCTTCCCTCGGCTCTCGTCCCTCGGATCAGTCCTCCATGTGTGATTCTCCAAGTCCTGCAAACTCAATCACACATATCAAATAACAAGAGTAAGCCTAACATAAACCCTTTGCCCAAACATCAAAACACATGATCACTCCAGACCATAGATTGCCCCAACACTCAGTAGCTCGTTCTCTGGACCGGGAAAAGTCGGAGAGGGCTCGGGTGCTCATTCTCCAGACTAGACTGAGTCAGAGAGGGCAAGGGAAACTCTTCTCTGGACTCAGGGTCTAACTTGAGTTAGTCATGGTTAGAATTGGGCCATGAATTAATCAAGTGGTTTGGCTGGATCGGTTTGAGGTCCGATTCGGGAGTTGACACGAACTCTTTTGATAGTAGATCGGTCACAAGACCGATCCAGGATGTCTGATCGGTCTGTTGACCGATCCAAAAAGCTTCTGAGGAAACAAAAGGCTTTCTGAACGATCTGGTAACCGATCAGAAAACATTCTGTGAGGTCACAGAGAGTTATCTGATTGGTCAGTGCGACCGATCAGAATGGACTGGACCAATCAGGAAGTGATCTGATCGATCAGGCCCTTGGCTGATCGGTCAGTGAGACCGATCAGGCCCTTGGCTGATCGGTTAGGGGGACCGATCAGGGGCTTTGACTGCCTAAACCCTGAGATCACAATAGGTTTATGGATTGGTCTGGTGACCGATCCCTGATCACTGATCGGTCAGTGAGACCGATCAGAGCTTCACTGGATCGATCAGAATAGAGTCTGATTGGTCAGGAGGTTGTCTGATCGATCAAGGTGACCGATCAACACCTCAGAACTTTAATTCAAATGGTTGTTAGATTTCTGATTTGCTTCTGATTTGCTTCACTAATAAATCTGTGAGTGTGCGATGATACAGAGCTGTGATATTCAAATTAAGGAGCAAGAAGGAGGCTCAATGGAGACTTTCGCTGCGGCTATTTTGTTTGGTATGTGTTTGCAGGTTTCAACGACGTCTAGCATCTGGCATCGGACGTGAAGCTTCAGTTGAAGAGTTGTATTCAGGGTGCTGAGAGCTCAGAAGGGGTCAGAGTGGGTGACGAAGTCTGCGTGTGTGGCCTGTGTGTGTGCAGCCTGGTATGCAGAAGAAAGGCTTAAGAAGAAGCTGGCGAAGCAGAGGAGACAACGAACAGAGATCGAAGCAAAGGGTTTTGCGGTGGTGTTGTTGTGCTCTCTGTGTTCTTGCTTCTTGCTTGAGTTTTCTGCTGTACCTTGCTACTTACTACTGTCTTCCTTCTCGTTGTCTCTTGTGCTTAACTTATATTCTTCTGAGACGCTTGTGGAGAGGTTACTCCACCGAGAAGGAGTTCTTTAGCCGGATTCACTCCGGGGCCTGATCTGCCGACGATCAAGGGATCGCCCACCTCACGGGCATGCCAAGGAGTAGGGGTAAGTTATCCCCGAACCTTATAAATCCTGGTGTTCATTTCTGTTTTGTTTCTTTCTGTCTGTTTTGTTTTTCCGCTGCTAACCTGAGTGCAAAAGGAAAGAAGCTAGTGTTTTTGGTGGGTGGCTATTCACACCCCCATCTCTAGCCATCCCAGATCCCAACACCTTTTTCATCACGCCGAATCATAGTCCACATGCAAGATTTGACATGACGATCCTTTTGAGCTCATCAAGGGGGCATCATCATCCCGACTAACCAGGACACAGATTCCCTCAATAATCAACGGCATACCATGTAGATAAAATTATGACCCAATTTACCGGGCCTATCTGTAACGATCCGACCCATTTGGCGGTCCATTCGGCGACCCCTAATTTTTTTGTGGGTCGTCGACCGTCGACCGTGTCGTTACCTTACTAGGTCTTCCCACCCCCTGGACAGTGGATTTTTGCCTTTCCCAGGATTTAAACTCTAGGCCTCCAAGCTAAAGTACTATAGTTTATGAATCCTGCTAACCAATTGAGGCCAGGGGTGGGAAGACCTAAGTAAGGTAACGACACGGTCGACGGTCGACGACCCACAGAAAAATAAGGGGTCACCGAATGGGTCGCCAAATGGGCGGGGTCGTTACAATAAAAATGCGCCTTTTTATTGTAACGACCCGGTCCATTTGGCGGCCCATTTGGCGGTCCATTCGGCGACCCCTTATTTTTTTGTGGGTCGTCGACCGTCGACCGTGTCGTTACCTTACTAGGTCTTCCCACCCCCTAGACAGTAGATTTTTGCCTTCCCCTGGATTCGAACCCTAGACCCAGGCTTATGTACTAGTTCTTTATGAATCCTGGTAACCAATTGAGCCTCAATTGGTTACCAGGATTCATAAAGAACTAGTACTTAAGCCTGGGTCTAGGGTTCGAATCCTAGGGAAGGTAAAAATCCACTGTCCAGGGGGTGGGAAGACCTAGTAAGGTAACGACACGGTCGACGGTCGACGACCCACAAAAAAAATAAGGGGTCGCCGAATGGATCGCAAAATGGGCCGCCAAATGGGTCGGGTCGTTACAATCTGACTCAATTGGTTACCAGGATTCATAAAGAACTAGTACTTAAGCCTGGGTCTAGGGTTCGAATCATGGGGAAGGCAAAAATCCACGGTCCAGGGGGTGGGAAGACCTAGTAAGGTAACGACACGGTCGACGGTCGACAGTCGACGACCCACAGAAAAATAAGGGGTCGCCGAATGGGCCGCCGAATAGGCCGCCAAATGGGCCGGGTCGTTACACTATCGATCTAACAGAATAGATCTCGCCCATTGATAAATCAATGTAATAATTAATTAACTACATGTGCCCATTATTATTTCAGGATTTAGAGATCGTACTCCATAATATAATCCGAGGTCTAATCCAATTTATGAAGTCAGTACAAAATTGGATGACTTCTCTTTTGGTCCTACTCAATGCACACAACGTGCACTAGTGTAATTCTATAGTTAAGACAAACCACACCTAATTACACTACTACCATCCCGATGGTTTGTCCAACTCCATCTCAGTTGTGAGCCTCTTTCTTATACTTTTGCAACGAACTTGATAACATGATCTTCTGTGCGTCATCATGCACCATGTTATCTTCAATGCCAAGTACGAGACATTTTGTGCATATACTAATATAAATATGCACTGTGTGATTTTGCGATTCTCTTTAAAATGTATATGTATTGTAACAAAAAACAAGACTTTTAGTATACATCCTAACAATCTCCCACTTATACTCAAAGATCTTGCTGTTTTCAAAATGCCATACATCTGACCCCTTAATTCTTCACATGCCTAAAAGCTCTCACTACCAAGGCCTTAGTGAAAAGATCTCCCAGGGTCATCCTCTGATGTAGTCTAGGCAACAACAGGTTTTCCTATCCTGGGTGGTACTTGCGCTCTATGTGTTTACTTGCCTTATGGACTCGTTATTCCTTCGAGTTTGCAACCGTACCATTTTAATCACAACCAAATGTGATAGCCTTAAGCAAACCAAGAATCTCATCGAAGTCCATCTTGAGGTTCCTGAACCATGTAGCTCTATTGGCTGTCTCCGAGACTGCCATTCATCCAGCTTTTATGGTGGAGTCCATCATGCAGCCGCTGCGTGACACTCTCCCATACAATGGTCTCACCTTCTAAAAGAAAACACAAAACCCCGAGGAATACCATATTTTGCCCTTTATCTTGATTGGAATTCTATATCCATATAACCCATAGGAGATTGGTCTGCTTGGTAAACTAGCATATAGTCCTTAGTCCTTCTCAGGCACTAATATATGCCTTTACCACAATCCATTTCCTTGACCTTACTCCGATATCTGTCAACCATGCCCAAAGCACAACAGATATTGTTGGTACCGGAAGCACCAAAGTCAAACTTGTGTTTTGATAATGACAAAGGGTTCAAAAGTTAAGGTTTTATTATGATCTAACAATGATACTTGAGTGTGCAGGAAAAGTCCTAGGTACACTAGGCACGAAGTCCTAGTTCTAAGAATTGGGCACTAAGTCTTGGCCGCGGGCTGGGTACCTAAGTTCTGACATAAGGTTGGACAATAAGTCCTGGTCGTGGACTGGACACTGAAGACCTGGTGAGTGAAGCTAGACAATAAGTCCTGGTCGCGGACTGGGCACGAAGACCTGATCCGGGGAATTGGGCAAAAGTCCAACCGGAGGAGCCGGTTGGCAAAAAGGTAAACTCTCCTGAGAGGAGTAGGTGAGGACGCGTTCCCTGTAGGAGGAAACATTAGGCGTCGGTTCGACCTAGGGTTCCATTTGGGAAGCTCAAAGTCAGAACCAAGATAGCTCGGGCTGTTAATCATGCTTAAATTCGTATCATTTATATGTTATTTGTGTTTTGGAACTAACCTTGGTTGCAGGAACGAAGGGATGGTGGTTTCTGCTCCCAGGCGCCTCAATGAAGGCAAGCGCCTGTTTGACCAGGCGCCTGAGTTGATAAAGGCGCCCCAGACAGGGTTGATTCCAAGCCACTCGAAGCAAGCTGCCACATTATCAAGTGAGGCGCCTGTGTTCATACAGACACCCCAATCAGCTCAGGCGCCCCAGTTGAGGGGATAAGCGCTGGCCAAGTCTGCGGATTGAGTTTTGCGCAGAATGGGCTACGTGTCAGGCGCCCCAGCGACTAGTATAAATAGGGGTTCACCCCCTTGGCTTTAAACACAACTTCTTTCTACGCATTCTTTCAAGCGCTCCGCTCCAAACGCTCCGTGCTCAAGACTCAAGCGCCAATAACGACCCGCAGCTCCGACATTCTAATCTTCCAGTCGTCGGTATAATTTTCATTTAAGTGTTGTATTTTAAATTCTATATTTGTACTCAAGTTATAACAATTTTACGCAATATAGAATTGCCCATCGTAAACGGTCAAGGACCGTGGGCCTTGGAGTAGGAGCCGACTGCGACTCCGAACCAAGTAAAAACAAACGTGTTAGCGTTGTTTTGCTTTTCTGCTGCGCAATTACTCTAAGTTTTCCGAAAAATTATCGATCGTTAATCACCCCCCTCTATCAATTCAAACCGATCCCACAAGTGGTATCAGAGCGGGTGGCTCAAATCTGGTGCAACCACCAGTTGAGCATTTTTTCGGATTTTCAAATTTTAAATATTTTTTTCTCGTATTTTTTTCGTTAATTGAGGTTGGTACAACACCGCTCGATTTTTTTTCCTTGCAATTCTTTTTCCTGCCGTACTACTAATCCAAGACTAAGTCTTGAAACAAATTTCTTTGTGATAAATATTTTTCAGGTTAAAATTCAAATGGCCATGCAAGAAAGGTACAACACTGCTAGACTGCCTCTCTTTAGCGGAGAAGATTTCTCCGACTGGAAGAGTAGGATGGAGGTCCACCTGAAAACTCTGGTGGACATGTGGATTATCATCCAGTCCGGACTGAAGATACCTAAAAATGCACAAGGTGTGGTGTAACAGTACACTGAGTGGGACGGTCCACTCAAGATGAAGATCAAGGCAGATGCAAAAGCTACCCAAACCTTACAATGCGGCCTAACGAAAGAAGAGTTGAACCGTGTCAGACCCTTCAGCAGTGCAAAAGAGCTCTGGAACAAGCTGATTGAGCTACACGAAGGTACTTCTGACACGCGAATCAACAAAAGGGATCTATTGCTCAACAGATTCTACACGATAAAGATGCACAATGGGGAAACTGCAGCATAGCTCCATGCAAGGATCCAAGAGCTGATGAATGGGTTGCACACTATAGATCACAAAGTCAAAAATCGTGACCTAATCAGGTATACCTTAAATTCATTCCCGAGAAACTCACTATGGGCATCTATGGTGGATGCCTACAAGGTTTCCAGGAATCTATCTAAAATAAAATTAGATGAATTATTTTCAGAGTTAGAATTACATGAACAGACTAATACTACATTGGTCGAGAAAGGTATTGCGTTTGTTGTAGGTAAAACTCAAAGAAGAACTCAGAAAAAGAAGAGTCAACCAGTACCGGAGTCCGACACAGACTCGGAATCTGACGACAATGAAGGGGATCATCCAAAACTGGTCCAGCTAGCTCGCAACTACTACAAGGAGCTCAAAAACCAAACGAGCAAGAAGAAGTCAAGCCGGAAAAAGGAAGATCCAGCGGAACCCTCGATGAGCTAGAAGTGCAAGGGTAACATCACCTACTACGAGTGCAACAAGAAGGGACACTTCAGATCAGAGTGCCCCAACCTAAAGGAGAACAAGAAGGCCCGAAAGATGAAGGTTCTTCAAGCCACCTGGGATGAATCTTCCTCCAAAGAAGAAGAAGAAGCTCCGCACTCGAACCTACTCGCCTTGACCGCCTCGGAGGACATCGACTTTGGAATAGAATCGGAACCAGACGAGGACGTCAGCACCTAAAAGCTCCCCATCTCGGAGGGCGGACAAATCACGGTAAGAGGTTATCCAAAATCTGAATTGTATGATTTAATTTCTTACCTGTCATGAAAATTGGTGAAAGCCAACATCCGGGTTGAAACCCTCCGACTGGATGTAAAACTCCTGAAAGAGGAAGTCAACTCGAGTTCCTTGACCGAGTCAACTCAAGAAGGAAACTCAACTCAAGTCCAAAAGCTTGATGATGCGAACCTAATGAGAAGAAGTCTCAAGAACACACAACAAATGGAAGAATGAGAGAAAGATAGTGTAAACCAAAAAGATGGAGAATGAAAGAAAGAAACCTCGACCCAATGCTTATGGAAGCACGAACCTTGGTATAGAAGATGAAGAAGATAGACGCCACAACCTTGGGATGGAGGTTGATAAGTCTTGAACGCCACAAGGGGATGCCTTGATAAGTTCTAGTTCAATGAAGAACCAACAAGTGAGAGCCTCACCATGTAGTAGATTGAATATGCCAAAAGTTACATGTTGTGGCCGCCACCCCCTTAATTTATAGCTATAGGGTGACCTAAAAACCCTAAAAGGCCTAAAGGAAGCCCATTTAGAAGAAGCCTATGTAGACTACATAAGCCTATTGAGCTCTTGGCACCATTACAACCCAAATAAAGCTAGAAATTGGGCCTAAATTGAACCCACAAAATTAACATATCCTTTTTACATAGACAAGAGACTTAAGTGACTAGTTAAGCTCATCTAAGGCTTGAATTAGGTTGACTAAGCCGTATGACTTGCTCTTGGTCAAACCTTCTTCAATGGTTGCTTTGGCTTTCACATCTTCAATTAGCACATTAAGTGCTTCTTTCATCTTTTTAGCCTTAGCCCTTGTATTTGGGCCTCCTTTGATGCATAATGGATCATCAACATCTTCTAGAGTGGGTTGAGCATGATCCATATCGTTAGCTTGTTGGGCAAATTGTTCACTTCCTTTGACTCCATCACTTGAGGAAGAGAATTCCTCCTTGAGAACTCAAGTCAAGGATCAGAGTTGCCTTAGAACGATTCAAGCATGGGTCCAAGCTACAATGGTCATTCTCAATCGATCCAGACTAGGTTATCGAACCAAATCGCGACAATGGTCGTATTGTTAGTATTATGAGAGAAGTGTCCTAAGGCAATCCCCTTATGATTGTAATCATTTACTTTAATAAATGAATATTCACTATTTGAGTATACATGTTCGTGTATTTGATTGAGATCTTAAACTCATTTACTGAATGTCCGCAATACAATTCACAGCATGAGAGAATTTGTGATGAATTCACAACTAGTGATTATCTCTACATGTGCAATTGTGAAGTATTGAAATTGTCCCTAGTCGATGAATTGATAAATACGGACACTATCAATTCTGTTGAGACTAGCATGGGTTATTCTCTAATCAGCTGATTCTCACTGGCTGGTGACATTGGGATGTCCAGAGATAAACATGGATGCTAGTTAAGGGAACTAGTTCATTGGAGTGACTGGCTATAAGACTTCATATGGGAATCTACATGTAGATATGTTAATGAAGTTCTTATTGCAGCTTAAGTGCGATATTCCTTTGACTTGCGGTGTTCAAGTCATCTTGGTCACGGAGACTTATACTTTGACATCTTAAGCAAGCATCTCTAAGGAGGTGTGGACCCAGGATGGTTGGGTATAAGCCGATGTGCCCGAAGATGTTTAAACAACCTACAAAGAATTCACCACTCCTTGCGAGGAGATGTATACCCAAGGCCTATCGTCGGATTGTTACTTGAAGCCTCTGGCTAGAGCATAACATGTTCTGAGTATGAATCTCTAGGAAACATGAGAGTAATTAGAATCCGTTGGACGAGAAAGACATTACTTGGGCTAGGTGTGACGTAGTCAGCCTAGTGGGGACTGACACATAAAGAACGTGTCCTGAACCAAGTGGGTATAAGATGGTTAAGGGAATGAGGCACGACTCATTATGGCTGCTGAAGGGTTTCAGAATTCTTTCTGAGGTCAACCGTTGATCTTTCGATTAATTGGGGGTCATGATGTACTACTAGGTGCCACTCATGATCGTTCTATAATTGGTTAATTATAGACGGCCAACATAAATCGAAAGCCTATTTAGTCACACGCACAACGAGTGATCCGAGGGATTTAAAATGAGTTAAAAATTAGATTTTCCAATCAAGAGAAATAAGTCGAATCTGAATTTATCAGAGGCGCATCGGAAGCTTAAAATGGCTAAGTCTTTTGAAGGCTTATTGGACGAATTAAATGAGTTTAATTCGTGAGGCGACTTGGTTTGGCCGGCCAAAGAGGGTCCCCACCCTCTTTGGTTTGGCCGGCCACAACAAAGGAGAGAAACCAATTTATTTGGTTTAAATTATAAAATAAATGAAGCGCGATTTGTTTTATAAAATTATGGATAAATAAATTTATATAAAGAAATTTATATAAATAAATTTATTTTCATGGAGCTTAAAATAAACTTTAAATGGTTTATTTTATTTTATAAAATCAATTGTGAATTGATTTTTCCATGATAAGAAAAATTTATATAGTAAATTTCTTGTAAAAATTTATTCCATAATAAATTGGGAGATGTGCTTGTTTTATTATAAATTTAGTTATAATAAAACTTGGCATAACGGAATAATTCATAAGAAAATTTATAAGATAAATTTCTTATGTAAATTTATTCCGTTAAAAGGGAGACTTGGCAATGGAGAGGCTACTATATAAAGGAACCAAGGCAAGCCTTGAATTCCAATTAATTAAGAGATTAAGAAGTTCTCTCTCTCTCTCATTCTCTCTCTCTCTAGGGCCGACGCCCTCTCTCTCTCTCTCTAGGGCCGGCGCCCTCTCTCCTCCCCTAGGGCCGGCGCGCCACCTAGGGTTACCGTGAGCCTCCTCCACCAAGAAGGTGCCAAAGAAGAAGAAGAAGCGGGTCGCAACTCCTTCCTTCCGCCGGAATCTCGATTCCGTAGCTTGGTGGTTAGTTTTCCATCTTCCTCTCTTGATATTCTTGTCGTGCCTTTGGAGAATCTAGTAGTTCTCGTCGGCACGAAACTCGTGGCTTTGCGAAGTCATCCCGAAGAGAACTCGGCGTGGACGCGAATAGAGGCGGAGCTTCCAAGGGACGCTACGGTTGGATCTCGTCCCTTACTTCGAGTTACGCGAGGTATTGAGTAAATTAGTTTACTTTTCGCAAAATTTTAATTTATGATAATGTCCACACATCATAAGGTTGCATGCTAGATATGTGGTTAAAATAATTTGAGAAATTATTTATGCTAATTCTTCCGCTGCACGTAATTATTTTTTTAAATTACGAACCCGTATCCATGTCAACATGCACCCGGTCCCAACACATATTATTCCGTATTGAACCAACCTAGAACCCGAGTCCAAGCATGGATCCCTAAGCTATGTTTAAACAAACAAGCTGGACCAAACCAGTATTGGATCCTCAAGGACAAGATTCACATCTTGCCTAACCCTTATTGAGGCTTCAATCCAGGGGGAGCCATTTTAAAAACCATCTTTATAAGTAGATGAATTTTTACTGCTTGCCTGTTTCTTGTTTGTTTTGTAATTTCTTTATTATGCTTAGACTTAGGAATAGTTTAATGATAAAAAGATTTATTTGAAATTTGAACAACATAGTTTTAGGTGGAGGTGAGATGATAGTACGTTAGGGAAGCCTTTCTAATAAGGTCAAGTGAGGTAAGGCATATCCTACTTGGTCTGTTTAGTCTGGTGGAACTAGCCAAATCTACCGATCCAAGACCTAAGCTAGTTAGACCAAAATTTTTCTAGAAGTAATTTAAAAATAAATTTTCGGTAAAAGGCTTTGTCAAGGAAAGGGTTGTTGTTCCAATAAGGCTACGACCAAAGAAGACCTCTGTACCTCGCTAAGACTTGGAAGTCGATTACCAAAAATCAAATTCAATTTCCTATTTGATAAATTTGAATCTAACATAAATTTCAATTAATCCTAGATTCAACATATTTTCAAAATTAATAATCTTAACTCTACAATATTTTCAAAACTAATTCAACATTTTTAAAAATTAATTATCTTCAAAATTAAACATTTTTTTAAAAATCTGTCTTACAAAAACCCATAAGGTCAACATGCTTGATAACATTAGATCTAGGTGAGACAGACTAGGTAGTGAAATTCAATTCGATCTATCCCTACCTCTAATGGATCCAAATCAAATATACTTTATGCGTAGGAATATAACGATTTGGACCAATGGATGTTGGATAGTGGATGCACCAGACACATGACTGAGGATAAATTGAAGTTCACCAAAATCAAGTTCAAAATCCGAGGCTCAGTAGCATTTGGCAACAATGCTACACTTAAAGTAATTGGGTCAGGTAATATTGAACTTAACTCAGATTTTATCATTAAGAAAGTATTGTTGGTTGAACATTTCAAATTCAATTTGCTTAGCATTAGCCAACTCCGTGATAAGCAACGTTTACACGATTAAGGGTAGTAGGAAAAACACTAACTGCCTTATTAGAAATCTACAAGACTCAAAGATCACACTTAAGGGTAGTAGGAAAAACAACGTTTACACGATTAATCAACCCATAGTACCAAAATACTTTCTGACTCAATTAGAAGAATCTAATCTTTGGCATAGGAGACTAGGTCACACTAATACCAAATTAATTTCAAAAATAATGAAACTTGGTTTAATTAAGGGTGTACCTAAAATTAAAAACTTTGACAATACAATTTGTAATTCATATCAACAAGGAAAACAAACCAAGTCAACTCATAAACCAACCCAATCAAATGTAACCCAAACTACACTTGAGCTCCTACACCTTGACCTATTTGATTCACATGAAGCCAAGTCACTAAGTGGGAATCAGTACTGCTTAGTATTCATCGACGATTACTCTAGATTTACCTGGGTTAGGTTCTTAAAAACTAAAGCTGAAACCTTTAATTCTTTTAATAACTTGTGCAAAATTATTGAAAATCAAAATGATACTAAAATTAAAAGACTTAGGAGTGATCATGGGGGAGATTTTGAAAATTAACAATTTGAGGAATTTTGCAAAATTAATGGGTATATCCATGAGTTTTCCTGCCCTAGAACTCCCCAACAAAATGGGATAGTTGATAGAAAGAATAGAACCCTTCAGGAAGCCGCTAGGACCATGCTCAACGAATATAACCTAGCTAATCATTTTTGGATAGAAGCGGTAAATATAGCATGTTATATTCAAAATAGGGTATTAATTAATAGAAGACATAATAAGACACCCTATAAACTCTATTATCATAGATTACCTAATTTACACTATTTAAGGATTTTGGGTGCAAAGTCCACATTTTGAATACTAAGGACTACCTAGGTATATTCTAATCAAAATCAACCCCAAGGATTTTCTTAGGATATTCAATAACTAGTAGAGCTTATAGGGTTTACAATAAACAAACCCATAAAATTGAGGAAACTACCAACTTAATCTTTGACGAAGATGTTGAACCAAAATCTAACAATCAAAATCTAAACCAATCAAATCTTGATAAAGAAGACATTGAACCATCAATTGAACCACTGATTGAACCATTAAATGAACTATCACTTGAACCAATAACTGAACCAACCCAAGTAGTTGAATCAAACACTGAACCAAACCATCCAGCCAGACCTGAGGCTGAACCTAGTTCTAGAAGAACAAAGAAACCTAGACTTAATCATCCATCTGATCAAATCATGTGTTATCCAACCTTAGGAGTCAGAACTAGGTATTCTTATAGAAATCTTAGTCAGATAGCACTTATTTCAAAAATTAAACCTAAGACTATAGAAGAAGCCCTACCTGACTCAGATTGGATCATAGCAATGCAAGAAGAGCTAGCCCAATTTGAGAGATACCAAGTCTAGGAATTAGTACCTAAACCTGAGGGAAAATCAGTTATAGATGCTAATTGGGTATTTAGAAACAAATTGAATGATCAAGGGGAAATTGTGAGAAACAAAGCCTGCTTAGTAGCTAAAGGGTTTAGTCATGTCAAAGGTTTAGATTATGATGAAACCTATGCCCCTGTAGCCAGACTTGAATCAATTAGGATGCTACTAGCCTTTGCAACCCATAGAGGATTTAAACTATACCAAATGGATGTCAAGTATGTCTTTCTTAATGGATTCATAAAAGAAGAAATATATGTAGGGCAACCCCTAGGATTTAAGGATCTAGACAAACCTGAACATGTATTCAAGCTTAGGAAAGCCCTTTATTGGTTAAAACAAGCACCTAGGGCATGGTATGAATGATTATCAACCTATTTAATTTCTAAGGAATTTAACCAAGGTCAAATTGACTCCACATTATTTGTTAAAACCTTAGAAAAAGATATATTTATTGCACAAATATACGTTGATGATATAATATTTGGATCTACAAATTCAACCTTTTAAAAGAATTTGTCAAAATTATGGAAAGCGAATTTGAAATGAGCTTGGTAGGTGTGCTCAACTTTTTCTTAGGTCTCCAAATAAAACAAACTAGAGAAGGTAATTATGTTCACCAATCCAAATATGCAAAGGAACTAATAAAGAAATTCTAAAAGTTTAAGTACTCCTATGTCTACTAATGTCAAAATAGATAATGACCCTGAGGGTAAACCTATTGACCTAAAATTATACTGAAGTATGATTGGTGGCTTATTGTACTTAACTGCTAGTAGACCTGATATTTTGTTCTTTGTAGAAATGTGTGCTAGATACAAATCCTATGCTAAGGAATCTCACTTAGCAACACTGAAAAGAATTCTAAGGTACATTAAGGGTACCCTACATGTAGGGATTTGGTATCCTAAGACTTTCACTTTTGAATTATCAGGATATTCTGACTCTGATTGTGCCGGTTGTAAATTAGACAGAAAAAGTACAAGTGGAAGTTGCCAATTATTAGGACATAGTCTAGTCAGCTGGTGCAGTAGAATGCAACACTGCATAGCCTTATCCACAACTGAAGCAGAATATGTTGCTCTAGGAGAGTGTGTGACACAACTATTATGGATGATGCACACTCTTAAGGATTTTCAGCTAGACTACACCCAAACTAGAGTATCTATTGAGAACATTAGTTCAATAAATTTGATAAAGAATCTAATTCAACACTCCCGAACCAAACATATTGAAGTCAAACATCATTTTGTAAGGGATCATGTAGCCAGGGACAAAATAGTACTTATGCATGTGGACTCAAAATCCAATTTAGCTGACATTTTTACCAAACCCTTACCTGAATCTGAATTTAGCTCACAAAGAAGACAGTTAGGGTTGTGCTTAGTAGAATAGGACTGTTCTTATAGTTTTTTAAATCTTTTATCTTATTCATATTTTTTAAAAATAAGCCTTTAATATGTTTTTGAAAAATCATTTCTTTGACTAAGTCTTGAAATTTGAAACTGTTTTCCGACTTAGATTTTTTTTCAAAAACCTTCCCCCTTCAAAAGTAAGGCTTTTACGCAAATGGACTTAGCCTAGGTCTTAACCCTAGAATTGCATGCACCTATAGATCTAGCAGCCAGCATCTCACAAGCACCTTATGGTAATTTTGATTGATAACCTAGACTGGATTGAGATGCTTAGGTCTATGCCTTGATTCGAGATGCTTTAAGTCAGTGCATCTATAGTAATTGGGGTAATAAATACAAATTGAACAGCAATCAAGTTAAGTGTTCAAGCTTAGAAAGTCTAACTTGATTAGATCACTTAACTTGACTAACCCTAGTGAAAGCTGCTATTATATAACAGTTAATAAATAGCTAACTGGGTTAGACAGGACCCAAACAAGATCGGTTTGGTCCTTTTTGTTGCTTGAGTTCACTAGAGTTGGTTCAATACAGACTGAAAATTCTTGTTACTAACTCTGATTCAAAAGTAATTTGCAAGTAGTTTTCTATTTTTTTTATATATGACAAAGGGGGAGAGAGAAGAAAAGAGAGAAAATATTCAAATTTTTTTTCCTCTTTCAAAATGTAAAGTTGAACCTTTAAGTGATGTTTTTTCAAAATTTCTATGTTTATTTTTTTTGGACAAATTTTTCTAAGTAAAAGTTTTTCTTAGTAAACAAAGAAATATTTATTAAAAAGTTTTTTCCAAGAATTTTTTTTTCAAAATTCACAAAATGTTTCAAGTGCAAATTTTTCAAAATGCACAAAGTGTTTTACGAATGCACAAATTGTTCTTAAAGCAAATTTTTCTAAGCACACAAGATGGTCTTTAAGCAAATTTTTTTTTCAAGTGTGCAAAATCTGTTGTGCAAAAGTTGAAACTTATTAAGGGAAAATTTTGTTGCAAAAGTTGGCTAAGTGATTTTTTTTTCAAGTAAAATTTTTTTTAAGAAGGTTTTTGTGAAATTTTTCTAAGTAAAAATTTTGTGCAATAATTTGCTTAACAGAAATTTTTCTAATTAAAAAGTTTGCACACAAATTTGTTTTAAGTGGATTTTGTTTTGCAAAGTTTTTTTGGTGAAAATTTTTCTAAGTAAAATTTAGGCTTGCTAACCTTTTCTAAAAATTGTCTAAGTGCAAATTTTTCTTTTGCAAATACTTTGCTTTGTTTTGAAAAACACTCAGTCAAAAGTTAACACTTAGACATTTTTTTTAAACACTGCATATCATTGAAAATTTCATGGGGAGAAGTTATATTTCAGGGGGAGCTTAATAGTTTTATAAAAAGTGATTATTTTTTTTGTTAAACATGCGCTTTAAATGCTTTTTAACTTAACTTTTTGAACCGTGTTGCCATAAATCAAAAAGGGGTAGATTGTTGGTGCCAGAAGCACCAAAGTCAAACCTGTGTTTTGATAATGGCAAAGGGTTCAGAAGTTAAGGTTTTATTGTGATCTAACAATGCTACTCGAGTGTGCAGAAAAAGTCCTAGGTACACTAGGCATGAAGTCCTGGTTCTAAGAATTGGGCACTAAGTCCTGGCCACGGGTTGGGCACCTAAGTCCTGACATAAGATTGGCCAATAAGTCCTGGTCGTGGACTGGGCACCGATGACCTGGTGAGTGAAGCTAGGCAATAAGTCCTGGTCGTGGACTGGGCACCGAAGACCTGGTGAGTGAAGCTGGGCAATAAATCCTAGTCGCGGACTGGGCATGAAGACCTGATCTGGGGGATTAGGCAAAAGTCCAACCGGAGGAGCCAGTTGGCAAAAAGGTAAACTCTCCTGAGAGGAGTAGGTGAAGATGCGTTCCCCGTAGGAGGGAACATTAGGCGTCGGTCCGACCTAGGGTTCCATTTGGGAAGCTCAAAGTCAGAACCAAGACAGCTCGGGCTGTTAATCATGCTTAAATTCGTATCATTTATATGTTATTTGTGTTTTGGAACTAACCCTGGTTGTAGGAACGAAGGGATGGAGGTTTCTGCTCCCAGGCGCCTCAATGAAGGCTGGCGCCTGTTTGACCAGGCGCTTGCAGGCGCCCCAAACAGGGTTGATTCCAAGCCACTCGAAGCAAGCTGCCACATTATCAAGTGAGGCGCCTGTGTTCATATAGGCGCCCCAGTCAGCTCAGGCACCCCAGTTGAGGGGATAAGCGCTGGCCAAGTCTGCGGATTGAGTTTCGCCCAGAATGGGCCACATGTCAGGCGCCCCCTTCAACACAGGCGCCCCAGCAACTAGTATAAATAGGGGTTCACCCCCTTGGCTTCAAACACAACTTCTTTCTACGCATTCTTTCAAGTGCTCTGCTCCAAATGCTCTGTGCTCAAGACTCAAGCGCCAACGATGACCCGCAGCTCCGATATTCTAATCTTCTGGTCATCGGTATAATTTTCGTTTAAGTGTTGTATTTTAAATTCGATATTTGTACTTAAGTTGTAACAATTTTACGCAAAATAGTATTGTCCATCGTAAACGGTCAAGGACCGTGGGCCTTGGAGTAGGAGCCGACTGCGACTTTGAACCAAGTAAAAACAAATGTGTTAGCATTGTTTTGCTTTTCTGTTGCGCAATTACTCTAAGTTTTCTGAAAAATTATCGATCGATATTCACCCTCCCCCCCTCTATCGATTCAAACCGATCCCACTGATATCCGGTCTCATTTTTATCATACATGAGACTTCCTTTAACCGATGCTAAAGGAATCACCATTACCTACACTATCCCCTTTGATAATCTAAACATATCAACTTAGATAGAGTAGCTCCATAGCTGAAAAGTACAAAACTCTTCTTGGAGGTATCCATGCTAAAACGAGTTAGGACAGTGTTTTGTATGAAGCTTGGGATAAGCACATCATCCTTGTCTAGAGATCCCTTAGATCTTTGATCCCAGGGATGTGTCTTATTTCTCCCAAGTCCTTCATAATTGTTTGGATGACCATACCCTTACGTTTGACAGTATTTCGTTATTGTTGTCAATCAACAAAATATTATCTACGCATAGCACAAGAATATCACTTCGTTTCCCTCGCATTACTTATATACACAATCTCATTCGGCCTTTGAACAAATCTATGTGACTGGATTTATCTCTTCAAAGCGGATGATCCTTGTCATAGATCTAGGGATCTGGTTCATGTTTACCAAGGACCCAGTCCACAGACTCTCCAAGAACATTAATCCTATAGGTTGATTAACAACCCTCCCACTATGATAAGGTATCCCTTGTGTATCTTTTTGTGACACGATGTGCAGTGACTTGTGATATTCCCTCTTGTACAGTTGGTACTAAGGTCAGAATGGCCCCTATTTGTTTTACTCAGAATAATTCTACTCATGGCCTTGTCTTTTTCCAAGAATCAGTCATTCGTACCAATGAACATCCTCTGATCCTCAGAACCATTAAACCACCTTTTGTTCCCCTTGGATAGCCTACGAACATGTGCACTAGATTCCAACTTATCAGTGTCTCTTTTCAGCATATGTGCTGAACTACCTATAATCTGAACTTGCCTTAGGCTAAGCTTTCACTTAGTCTACATCCCTATTGGTTTAGAGACTACAGACCTAGATAGTATCAAGCACATTCACCATCGTATCCAGAGCATATCCTCTTGAACAAATCTAGCTAATCTCAATGTAGCTTATCATTTTCCTAACCATTACCTTAAGAGACCTTTTTCCTTCCCAGTACTGCACCGTTCTATTGGGGCATATCAGGTGCAGTGTATTAGGACTTACTCCCAATGTCTGATAAGTAAATTCTACAACTATCCCAAGAGATACTTGCCACTATGATCTAATGGTAATGTCGCCATACTTTTACATTGATGTTTCTCCACATCAGACTTGAATTCTTTGATCTCATCAAAGTATTCAGTCTTGCGGTACATCTAGTAAATGTACTTTGACCCTTGAATAACTGTTTATAAAATAAACAAAGTCTTCAAGGTTACCTCCATTCTAGACAGACTAAGGACCTATACTTATCAGATTTAACCAACTCCTACATACCTCTGGCTCTATGCCCCTAGGCTTAGAAAAAGCCCTTTGGTCTTGTTACCTTCCTAGTAAGATTCAAAGATTTCAAGGAAGACAAGTCTTCCACCACCAGTGAACCCAAGGGCTCATTGACTATTACCTTTGAATCCTACTAAAGGTTAATAAGACCAAGCCTTAGAGTCTAAAGGTATGCTTGGTTCATCTAGGAAGAAACCTGCCTCTTACTATGGTTAGATGATAAGCTATTTAACATCTATTTACATCATGAGAGCTTTTGGTTTTAAAATAAACCAATTGCCTATTTATGTATAGATAATCCTTCTATTCCACTTTTAACAATAAAAGCAATAGAATATCTTATTCCAGAAACTGAACAAAAGTTCTTTCCAAAATTTTAAGTACATAAAGGCAATCTTTATAAAACCAAAATTATATCATCCTATGTTAAAGACATAAATGAATTAATAAACTCCCACTGCAAAAAGTCATCCTCATAGCCTATCCATGTAATCAGTAATCTCCTCCTCAGCTAGTCATCGAGTTTCCTGGAGCCCCTGCAAAGAGATGCAGACATGATTAGTGGCATCCGTCTCTACACACCAGGTATCGATAGATATCACCGCTAAACATTTTACAATGACAAAAGAGAAAAAGTATACCTGAATTATTACTCTGACGACGGGGACAGTTCGCCTTCCAATGTCCAGACTGCTTGCACATAAAGAACTTATCTTTCGGCTTCTTTATGCAACTCTGAGGGCCCTGTAATCCTTCTACTTTCTTTGCCCCAGCATGTTTCTTCTTCTTCTTTCATTTCGGTTTAGAAGTAGAAACCCCTTGAGCAATGAAAGTCTGTGAAAGAGAAAACACCTCTGCCGCCTCGAGTTCTGTCAGAAGTTCTGCCCATGAATATGAACGTTTGTCCATATTGTAGCTTAGGCGAAGCTTCTCAAAACTCTTTGGTAGAGATTAGAGGATAAGATCGACCTGGATTTCCCCATCGATTTGTGCTCCAAAGACTTCCATCTCTTTCAACCAAGCCATCATTTTGAGAGCATGTTCCCTTACGGGCATACCCTCAACCAAGATGGTCGTTGTCAAGTTCTTCATGACCTCCTTCCTAGCGGCTCGATTTTGATGCCCGAAGAGTTTTTCGAGTTTAGATGTTTTATCACTGGTAATGGAAGAAGAAGCCTGATTTTGATGACACTTAGTCGTCTCGTCTACTTTTAACCATTTCCTAACATATTCAAACTCCTCTTCATCATTAATCTCGCTAGGTTTTTCGGTACAGAACTTGACAAGATCACATTTGGGTTCCTCGGCAGTTGAGACAAAGTCCAGATTTAATTCCCAATCCATATTATTATTAGGGACATTTATTTGGTTTTCTCTTTCAATTAGGTCAAGTGGGTCTAGATCCATTTTAAAATACTTGAGAATCACAACAATCACACACTTTAGTTTTTGAAAATAAATTGACCTCAAAATAATAAATTTTCAAAAACAACCAACACCTCAATACACTGAGAATATCACATGCCACGTTAGTGTGGATGTATACGAACTCTACATTTGTGAGAGGAGGTTTTACCCATTAATTTACTATCTTGTCATCCTAACTTTCTGACAAGTAAAATTAATAGTTGGTCCTCTTCGGCCCTACAAATTATAGCAGTGACTCCGTGGGGAGGATACTAAAATTTGTATCTAAGTGTTTACCATTACACAACACTAAGAAAATTATTTCCAATTATGTGTCATTCGTTGGGGAAGTACACACGTTCTTCAATAATTTCCTATAATCTTTTCTGACCTAGTGATCCGCAGAACAAGCCTATCCGTTATGGAGGAAGGCACTCAGAGCTAACGCGCGGGCTTGTTACATCACTTGTTAGATTGTAATGGAGGCCACGGGAACCTTATGGTCCCTTTCCCACTTAGTTATTTACGTTGAGGTTTTTCACATGCACATATACAACAAGCACATAAACCAACATAATAAAATAAGGAAAAATCCTAGATTTTTCCAACTATTATGTCCTTGGTCTCCAATGCACCTCCAGTCGTGTCGCCACCTCGTCCACTCCTTCCTATCCATGCGCAAGCCACCAGAAGGAATCTCCGAGCTGAGATAACTAGCTACTTATTTACATCCATTGATCCTATACCCCACAAAGGAGTGTACATGTAATCTTGATCAAAAGTAAATAAAAGCTTGGCTAAACAGGTGCCATATTTAATTACAAAAATTAAATACGTAATATAGCCTCGTCAACCCCGAGGATTCAATTAATTTACAAAACACACAATCAATCACATACAATCATAATTAATGCCATAATAGTTGGAATCTAGTGCTTGCAACAAAGAGTTAGTCTACGCACATCCAAATATTATCTAGCAATAATAAAGTACATGATAATGTGCAGGAAAAATAACCGAATCCTAATAACACAAAATCGGAAACCTGGTTCTGATACCAATTGATGGTTATAGCTCGACTTGTTTCCTAAGCAACCACGGGGTCGAACATGAGAGACCTCTCTATATCTACGGATTAAAATTTAATCCGAATAGAGACCCATCTCTCAAATGACCGTCTTATCATCATGTCAATTAATTCAAGTCACAACTTAGCCAAAATCAAAGTTAAGGCCTTGTAACTTTCCGAATTAATTAACCGCGGAAAAGACGACGGATGGATCGCTGGTTCTTGTGTTTATTATCGGGGTCCATGACATGATTAATTATCAATATTAATTAACATATAATTAAACTACAATAATTAATTAAACACATGCAATGATAAATATAATCAAAGCAATAATGTAACAAAACAGTGACGGAGCTAGGGAGAGATATACCTCGCCTTTTACCTCGTAGTCTTCTACCGTATGACCCTCCCCGCTTGGATGCCATGTGGGCAACGAGCTACCAAGACGCAGAGTCACTAAAGCATCCAATTAATCCACCTATCTTCCTCCTTCCTTTGCGCCAACCTAAAACCCTAGGTTAGGGTTTTGTCGTCGGCAACACTTCAAGGAGGAAGAACTCCAAGCAATGATGAAGAACTCTTCTTCCTCAAATTCACCCGAGCCAATCTCCCCTCCTTCTTCCTGACTCACGGTAGCATGCACACAAGGAAGAATCTAACTCCAATTCCCTTTCCTTTTCCGGCGACAAGCACCAAAAGGAGAAGAAGCAACCTGCCGGTCATCCACCATCCTTCCTTCTTTGCTTTCGCACGTGACAAAGGAGAAGGAAGCTCCTCCTTGTCCAGCGAACTCCAGCAGCAATGAAGAAAGGGGATGAGAAGAGGAAAAGAAGAAAACTGATGGTTTTGTTTGCTTCCAACGTCGCCGACAACTCCCACCTTGCGCCGCCGATCTTTGCTTCCTCTCTTCTCGTCGCACGCCACAAAGGGAAGAAGAGAACTCCTCCCTTGTCCAGTGATCATTGGCAACCCTGAGAGTGAGAAGAAGAAGAGGGAAGAAGAAGAGCTTCTTCCACCACCCGCCGATGCCCTAGGTGAGAGAGAGAGGAGGGAGAGGAGAGGAGAGTGTTTTTTAGGGTTTTCCTTGGTTGAGTTAATAATGGATTAAATTAGCCTTGGTATCATGACTCCTATGGGGTATTTATTGGGTTAAGGTAGGGACCATGAGGAGAAGTTGGTTCTTGGCCCGCTAATGGATCCAAACCTGATCCATTAATGGAGATCCATTCCACTAAAGGATCCCATTGAACTTCCTCACCAACCCCCATATTTTCATATGAGCTCCACCTATTATGAGTCATCCATCTCTCCGTGTTTAAGATATCGAATGCCCGATAATTAATTTAAATTACTGACAATTAAATTAATTATCCTCTTGATCCTTGATTAGTACCACTCAACCTTTTTCATCACGTCGGACCATAGTCCACTGCAAGATTTGACATGACGATCCTTGTGAGCTCATCAAGGGGGCATCATCATCCCGACTATCCAGGACACGGATTCCCTCAATTATCAATGGCACACCATGTAGATAAAATTATTACCCAACTTACCAGGCCTATCGATCTAATAGAATAGATCTCGCCCATTGATAAATCAAAGTAATAATTAATTAACTACATGTGTCCGTTATTATTTCGGGATTTAGAGATCGTACTCCATAATATTATCCAAGGTCTTATCCAATTTATGAAGTTAGTACAAAATTGAATGACCTCTCTTTTGGTCCTACTCAATGCACACAAAGTGCACTAGTGTAATTCTATGGTTAAGACAAACCACACCTAATTACACTACAACCATCCCGATGGTTTGTCCAACTCCATCTTGGTTGTGAGCCTCTTTCTTATACTTTTGCAAGGAACTTGATAACATGATCTTCTGTGTGTCACCACGCACCATGTTATCTTCAATGCCAAGTACGAGACATTTTGTGCATATACTAAAATAAATATGCACTGTGTGATTTTACGATTCTCTTTAAAATGTGAATGTATTCTAACCAAAAGCAAGACTTTTAGTATACATCCTAACAGCAACTGGGCTCCCCTGGCCACCAATCAACCTGAAAACAAAAATAAAGTAATGGGTGATGAGTCCAAGTGGACTCTGTGGGTGTAGAGATAGATATGCATGACAATAAAAATAGTTGTACATGTTATAATGAAACAACATGATACTGCCTCAAGGGAAATATCAGATTATGCATAACTGAAAGTATCTAGTGAATGAACATACCAGAAAATAGTCTATCCTGATGATAAAAGGCTCGTATCATACGAGTAGATGCAAGGTCATCGAACCAAACACATAATATCTCCTGTATGTGCATGTCAAACACATGCAGCAAACAAATGCTGCAAGCACAAATAAATACAGCATCATATGCACATAATGTAATTATATGGTCACCCCTGACACCAGTCAAGCCACTAAGACATATCACATGTGTCAGCCGAG
Organism: Boesenbergia rotunda; assembly: GCA_024364735.1. Taxonomy (NCBI): domain Eukaryota; kingdom Viridiplantae; phylum Streptophyta; class Magnoliopsida; order Zingiberales; family Zingiberaceae; genus Boesenbergia; species Boesenbergia rotunda. Next base: position 285,606 of record JAGFNQ010006486.1, read on the forward strand.
TGGGTAGGGTTGTGATACTGTACGCACTCTACCATCACTGCTCATGAGTGACCAGTGGGCAAGATACTGGTGGAGCTATCGCTCCGCCCCATGTACAAATGGGGGAGATCTCTCTGATCTCCTCAAATCACTAGAAAGAGGAGGGATCTCTACTTGTTACGACGCTTCGGAACCACTGCCCATGAGTGACCGAGCGGAGAAGTACAGAGCAACTACACACACCCAATGGTAACCACTAACCCATGAGTGGCTATGTGTACAGATCATGTAACAGACGACGGACTCAGACCACAAGGGAGCTAATGATTGCCAGCATACAATTATGTAGGGATGGTGCATGATTGTAACACATGCAACACCCACCAGGTCATCAATACAAACTTAACCTAACATGCACAGGTCGAACCTGTTGGTGCAGGAAGCACCAGATCGAACCTTGTTTTGATATTGGCAAAGGATTCAAAGTTAAGGGTTGTTTGGTATCTAACAATGCTGCTTGAGAGTGCAGGAAACAAAGTCCTAGCGAAGGGCTGCTAGGCACCTGACGATGGGCTGTCAGGAAACCAAGTCCTGGCGAAGGGTTGCTGGGCGAAAACCAAGTCCTAGCGAAGGGATGCTAGGCACCTGACGATGGGCTGTCAGAAAACCAAGTCCTGGCGAAGGGCTGCTAGGCGAAAACCAAGTCCTGGCGAAGGGCTGCTAGGCGAAAACCAAGACCTGGCGAAGGGCTGCCGGGCAAAAGTCCAACTGGAGGATCCGGTTGGCACCAGGTAAATTCTCCCGAGAGGAGTAGGTGAGGACGCGTTCCCCTTGAGGGAACATTAGGCGTCGGTTCGACCTAGGGCTCCATTTTGGAGACCAAAGTCAGAACCAAGACAGCTAAGGCTGTATAAAATTATTGTTTTGTTGTGTTTTGGACTAACCCTTGATGCAGGACCAAAGGGACGTGTGTCTGCAAATCAGAGAGCCTCAAAGGAGTGAGGCAACAGCTGAGTAAGGCGCCCTAAGTGTCCAGGGCTCCCTCAAGGTGAACCAGAACCAAACGAAGCAAATGGGCTTCAGCTGCTTACTGGGCAAGGCGCCCTCAGCAGCGAAGGCGCCTTCGTCAGTGAAGGCGCCTTCAGCAGCCAAGGCGCCTCCAGCTCTCTCTCTGCGAAGCCTCAGCTCTATCCACAGCCGAGTCTTCTGCGCGGAAAAAGTCAACCAAGGCGCCCTGTGCGACCAGGGTGCCCCAGAGGTCAAACCTCATCCCTATTCTGGTGCAATAAGGCTTGACCGAGCGAAGCACGGATCGGGAGACACGTGGCAGGGCGCCCTCGACGACCAGGGCGCCCCTAGGTGCTATAAATAGCACCCCTCGACACCGAGCTTCAACATCGCTTTCATTCAACGCTTCCAAACGCTCTGACGACTACGCTCTGCTCCAGGAACTTCCCAACTCAAGTCCGTAGCGTCATCGACCTCCCGCTGCACCGAAACTCGATCTACAACCGGGAGTTGGTAAAACAGAGTGTAACTCTCTATTTACAGTCATTTTAGTAATCTTACTCTGTAACCGTTTTGCGCATTATAGAATTGCCCAAAGTAAACGGTCAACGACCGTGGGCCTTGGAGTAGGAGTCGACCCAGGCTCCGAACCAAGTAAACTACTGGTGTTTGCGTTGTTTGATTTTATTCCGCTGCGTAACTGCTCTTTCCTTTAAATCCGAACATTTTCCGATATTCACCCCCCCTCTATTGGTCTTTCTCGATCCAACAAGTGGTATCAGAGCGGGGTTATTCAAAGTTGGTGCAACCACCACTTTGAAATTCTTTTTCGGATTTTTTTCGCTTTATTTTTCAAATAAATAATATCTGTGAGTGTATTCAAAATATCCTTACGCCTTTTTCAATTCTGAATTCTCATTTTTTCACCATAAGTCAGAATTGATAAAAAGAATCAATTTGTGAAAATTTGTCATAAAATTTTTCTTATAATTTTAATATTTTTTCTCGAAATTCGTGCTACCTTAATTCGAGAAATTTTTTTTCTTACTTTTTTCATTAATCAAAATTGTTAAAATCAACATTTTCTAAAAAATTTTATTATTATTTTAATATTTTCCCTCAAAATTCGTGCAATATTTTTTTGTTGCTCCCGCACTACTAATCCAAGACCAAGTCTTGGTACATCTCTGTTTTTTTATTGTGTGCAAGATTTAAAACTAATGGCCAATCAAGAATGGAATAGCATCCGTCCACCACTCCTCTCGCGAGAACTTCAATTCTTGGAGAAGTCAAATGGAGTCCCTTCTGAAGGCCCACATGGACATATGGATGATCCTCCAAACGGGGTTTACAGTACCTACAGAAGATGGTATGTCGATCGCCTGGGAGAAATTGGACGAACCAACTTTGAGGAAGATCGAGGCAGATGCAAAGGCGACTGTAATCATACAATGCGGCCTAACTAACGAACAACTCAAGCTAGTCGGTTCATTTGGATGTGCGAGAGAAATTTGGGAGAAATTGATCAATCTTCATCAAGAAATCTCAGATGAAGAAGAAGATCAGATAAGTTATCTCGCACTCTCGGTCCAAGCACAGACAGCCGAGTCAGAGTCTGAACCTGAACCCAGAGTCGAAATCGAACCAGCAGAATCAGACGACGAACTGACTGAGATGGTAACCAATTTCAAATTCTTTTCTAAATTAGAATTAAATAATCAAGCTGATACTGCAATGGTCGAGGAAGGTATAACTTTTGCAGGGAAATCTCCTAAACAACTACCAAAGAAGGAGCTTCAACAAGTAACCGAGTCCGACTCAGACACGGAACCAGAAGATGAATCTAGATCCGAGACAGCAACAATTAAGGCGGAGATTCCCAATAAGGAATCAAAAGGTAAAATTACAAATTTAAATTTTAAAAATCATATAATTTGTTTCATATACAGGGAGAGAGGGCACTACCAAACTAAGTGTCCTACTCGGAAGATTCAAACGATACCACCGACGGCAACAAAGAAACGAGCTCCAAAAGCACGAAAGAACAAGCATCGCGTTCAATGCTTCAAGTGTCAGGAGTTTGGGCATTACAAAGAGGAATGCACAGATAAACGTTACAAAGATCCAGGGCAACCAACCAAAATGGGTAACTGTAATTTACATCCAAATCAACTCTTTACCTTGAATACTGATAGATTAATTAATCTCCCTTGGTCAAATTTAGATATGGATGCATGCTTAGACAACTTAATGAAATCATGTATATTAGCAAAGTCAAAATTCAAAATGTTAAGACAAGAAAATGAGACTTTGAAAATTAAAATTGATATACAAGAAAAACTGATTAATAATTTTGCAAACTTAGAAAATCCAGAAATTTCTCCTCACTATGACATTATCTGAAGTTTTGTTTTGGCTATTCATAGGACTAGATAGCTTAAGGACTTAACCAATTACTTGAAATTTGAAAACATAGTATTGGGAGAAGGTGAGATGATAGTACGTTGGGGAAACCAACTCTAATAAGATCAAGTCTACTTGATCTCTTTAGACTGGTGAAACCAGCCGAAACTACCGATCCAAGACCCAAGCTAGTTAGACCAGAAAATGACCTAGTTTAATTTGAAAATAAAATTTCATTAAAAGGCTTTGTCAAGGAAAGGGTGGATGATCCCATAAGGCTACGGCCAAAGAAGGCCTAGTGCCTCGCCAAGACCTGGAAGCCAATTTCTGAAATTCAAATTCAAATTATCTTATGTCAAATTCGAATCTAACACAAATTTCAAATAATTATAGATTCAAACCTGTTTTCAAAAATTCTTTTTCAAAATCACTCTTTTTCAAATTCAAATCTGTCTTCGAAGTCAATTATACTTGTTCAAAAATAAAGATTTTTTTTCAAAGTTAAACATTTTTTTCAAAATTATTTTTACCTTCAAACCTGTCTCACAAGAACTTTTAAGGCTAACTGTTTGAAAACCCTAGATTGGGTGAGACAGGAAAATTAAGTTCAAATTAAAATTTCTTTTATGTTGTGTTTTCATTCAGAGAATAATTTCAACATAGTCAAACCATGATTAACATGGTTAAACCTTAGTCAACTGAGTCAAACATGGTCAAACCTAGTTAATGCTAAAGACCCTTCAAGCACTTAGATAAAGTTAAGACAAGTCGAATACAAGGGGAGTTCTTTTTAGATTTAGTCTCAAAACCTAATTTAGTATCATTTCAGAATAAGGCCTTAAAAAAAAAAATTACTCAAAATTCTTGGTATATTACTATCTCTTTGAAAAATTATTATCATTTCAAAATATTTCTTTGCAAAAACTGTGTTACTATTATTACTTCAAATTGAGGTGTCCTTGAAAGTTTCATAGTTAGAAGATTATTCAAAATTATTCTTTTGTTTTTAATAAACCCTAAAGACATAGAGGAAGGTCCACTTCATGATCTACTAGGACTCCTAGGATGTGTCAAATTTAGGGGGAGTTTGATTCAAAAGAAGAATTTCTAAAAAAAAAAAATTTTTTTGGTAATTATTTGTTTTGAAGTTATTAGATAATTCTTATAATTTAAATCAAACCCTAAAACTCAGAGGAAGGTCGCTTGTAGTCAACAAGCTTCCTAGGACTGGGTCAAGTTTAGGGGGAGATGAAATTAAAAGAATTATTGAATATTTTCAAAATTATATGCTTTCATGCACTGCAAGTTCAAAATCCTTTTGAAAACTTAAATAATTTTTTTTGTCAAAATACTATTATTTTACAAAATTCTTGTGGCTTATGAAATTAATTTTATAATATTTACTTGGGTTGGAGAAAATTTTCCAGGACACTTAGGAAAATGTCCTTGTAGTCAACAAGGTTTCCTAGGATTGTGTCAGACTGGAAAAGAAACCTAGTCAAGTAAAATATTTTGTGTTCAAAATGCATAATTCTTTTCAAAAATTACTTATACTTTTCAAAGTCTAATTCTTTTCAAAAATTACTTATACTTTTCAAAGTCTAAGTCTTTTCAAAATTACTTATATCTTTCAAAGTCTAAAAAGTACTTATGTGTTTCAAATCTTAATTTATTTCAAAAGTACCTAGATTTTTCAAAAATGCTTTCAAAACTCATAGACTCTGATACACAAACGCTCTCCTTAAAACTTCTCTCAAAATATTTTTATTAGACTTAAAAATGGTCTAAAACATAAGGAGAAGAGTTTTACATTAAGGGGGAGGGAAAGGGAATGCTATTTTTAAGCTCTTTCAAAATTTTAAGCATTTCTAAGTGGTTCAAAGTTACTTTTAGTGCATGTTTTTCGAAATAAAATTTTCCTTAGTAATCAAAATTTGTCTAAAAAAAAAAAGGTTTTTAACAAAGTTTAAGCTTGCTTTTCAAGAGTGTCTATGGATACAAATACTTTTGCTCTTTTTGAAAAATACTTTGTCAAAAACTTATTTTTGGTAGAACTCAAAACTCCCCATTAGAAACCTTGCTAACCCATGTATGCTTTTGATATATGTCAAAGGGGGAGGAAAGGTCAAAGTTAAGTATTTTAAGTATTTTATAACACAAGTATTCAGGGTTTTAGAGGGAGTATGAAAAATAAAGAATTTTTTATACTCTACAGTTATGCTTCAGTTATGCTTCACTGTTTACCTTATGCTCTTAACTGTTGTAATTTTTCCTTAACTTTGAATTGTGTTGCCATAATCAAAAAGGGGGAGATTGTTGGTGCAGGAAGCACCAGATCGAACCTTGTTTTGATATTGGCAAAGGATTCAAAGTTAAGGGTTGTTTGGTATCTAACAATGCTGCTTGAGAGTGCAGGAAACAAAGTCCTAGCGAAGGGCTGCTAGGCACCTGACGATGGGCTGTCAGGAAACCAAGTCCTGGCGAAGGGTTGCTGGGCGAAAACCAAGTCCTAGCGAAGGGATGCTAGGCACCTGACGATGGGCTGTCAGAAAACCAAGTCCTGGCGAAGGGCTGCTAGGCGAAAACCAAGTCCTGGCGAAGGGCTGCTAGGCGAAAACCAAGTCCTGGCGAAGGGCTGCTAGGCGAAAACCAAGACCTGGCTAAGGGCTGCCGGGCAAAAGTCCAACTGGAGGATCCGGTTGGCACCAGGTAAATTCTCCCGAGAGGAGTAGGTGAGGACGCGTTCCCCTTGAGGGAACATTAGGCGTCGGTTCGACCTAGGGCTCCATTTTGGAGACCAAAGTCAGAACCAAGACAGCTAAGGCTGTATAAAATTATTGTTTTGTTGTGTTTTGGACTAACCCTTGATGCAGGACCAAAGGGACGTGTGTCTGCAACTCAGAGAGCATCAAAGGAGTGAGGCAACAGCTGAGTAAGGCGCCCTAAGTGTCCAGGGCGCCCTCAAGGTGAACCAGAACCAAACGAAGCAAATGGGCTTCAGCTGCTTACTGGGCAAGGCGCCCTCAGCAGCGAAGGCGCCTTCGTCAGTGAAGGCGCCTTCAGCAGCCAAGGCGCCTCCAGCTCTCTCTCTGCGAAGCCTCAGCTCTATCCACAGCCGAGTCTTCTGCGCGGAAAAAGTCAACCAAGGCGCCCTGTGCGACCAGGGCGCCCCAGAGGTCAAACCTCATCCCTATTCTGGTGTGATAAGGCTTGACCGAGCGAAGCACGGATCGGGAGACACATGGCAGGGCGCCCTCGACGACCAGGGCGCCCCTAGGTGCTATAAATAGCACCCCTCGACACCGAGCTTCAACACCGCTTTCATTCAACGCTTCCAAACGCTTTGACGACTACGCTCTGCTCCAGGAACTTCCCAACTCAAGTCCGTAGCGTCATCGACCTCCCGCTGCACCGAAATTCGATCTACAACCGGGAGTTGGTAAAACAGAGTGTAACTCTCTATTTACAGTCATTTTTGTAATCTTACTCTGTAACCGTTTTGCGCATTATAGAATTGCCCAAAGTAAACGGTCAACGACCGTGGGCCTTGGAGTAGGAGTCAACCCAGGCTCCGAACCAAGTAAACTACTGGTGTTTGCGTTGTTTGATTTTATTCCGCTGTGTAACTGCTCTTTCCTTTAAATCCGAACATTTTCCGATATTCACCCCCCCCCTCTATCGGTCTTTCTCGATCCAACAGAACCCATGTATCATAACCTAACTATCATACATCTAAGTACACATGCAAGTGTAAATAGAATCAATTAATGCAGATATAGAGTGACATGATACTATATCTACATACATATGCTCACATAAATACTATACAGAATCGGATGTCAAATAACGAGACTGCATAGATAGGTATTAGATCATCTCAATGATCAAGCAATATGTATCAAACAAGATAATAATGGTAGTAGATATAAGGTAATAAAATCTACTGCAACAAACATAAGATAAAGTGGAACTAAAGAAACAAGCAAAAAGTATCCGTCTCAAATGAAGATGCTCATAAATGATGGGAACCCCCATCCAGATAATATCCGCATCAAAATAGCAAGGTTAAGGTCCTGCATCATAGACATAATCTTAGCTACCATAAATGATATCAATATTGGTGCAAGATGCATCAGTGCTGTCCTCCTCTAGTGTTTTAATGTTTAACAATATGTTTAAGTTAGTGATACACTAGACAAAGGAAGGGTTAGTCAAGAAATCCAGTTCAAGGTAAAACAAAGTCCAAGTTAACCTAGGCAATAAGTCCTGGTTCGAGGAATTGGGCACTAAGTCCTGATTATGGATTGGGCACTAATTCATGGCTGTGGGCTGGGCACCTAAGACCTGACCGCGGGTTCGGCACGAAGTCCTGATTCAAGGAATTGGGTAATAAGTCTTGGTCGAGGGTTGAGCACCTAAGACCTAACTGAGGGTTGGGAACGAAGTCCTAGTTCGCAGAATTGACAATAAGTCCTAGCCGAGGGCTGGGCACCGAAGTCCTGGCGAGTGAAGCTGGGCAATAAGTCCTGGTCATAAGATTGGCCAAAAGTCCAACCGGAGGAGCTGGTTGACAAACTTCTCCTGAGAGGAGTAGGTGAAAGGCGCGTTTCCCGGGAGGGAACACTAGGCGTCAGTTCGACCTAGGGTTTCTATAACGCCCGCCCTTCCCGCCTTACGTTGTACGCGAGAGGCGGCGTTACGCGAACATAAATATATGTATATGGACATCTTAATGCAGAGAATAATTTAAAACTTTATACATAGCGTTTAAAACATGCAATTATAACTTGAATCATGTTGACATATCTTAGCTATCATTCTTAAACATGGTTACATGGTAAACTTAGTATTGTCATAACATAAAAATATAAGATATATCATGTGAGACATAACATTATTGAACATGCTTGCATTAAACATAACTTATCCTACCATCATAAAGTATAGCATGAAACTAGAGTTGACAATGCAAAACATAAGAAGTTGTTCTTTAGGAAAACCATCATAAATTATAGCATGAAACTAAAGATGACAGTGCAAAACATAAGACATATGACAGTCAAGAATAATAGGATCTTTTCTTTTTCTTTTGCCATGTCACTGCCACACACACACACTTGCCCCTCTTGCTGCTTCCCTTAGCTAATATCCTCTTGCTTGATCTGCGGTATAAGAAAATAAAACTTATAAGCACATAGGCTTAGTAAGACTGTTTCCTACTCACTAAAACCATACATCGCATACAGTCAATGAAAAGGCATAACATAGAGAGTGTAACATAAAACAAAAGCATATCATGAATCGATATTCATAAAGCATTTGACATGAGGAGGCATATAAATGTACATGGAAATACATAATTATATGGAAGTGCTTAACATGAAATGAAAATGCATAGAGCTCATGGCATAAAAATACTTGACATAAATATAAGCACATAACATACTTGACATGTCATAGTTCTTGACATAAACATAAGCATATAACATACCTGACATGGAATAGATGCATAACATGTTAGTGATATGAGAGAAGTGTCCTAAGGCAATCGCCTTATGATTGTAATCATTTATTCTAATAAATGAATATTCACTATTTGAGTATACATGTTTGTGTATTTGATTGAGATCTTAAACTCATTTACTGAATGCCCGCAATACAATTCACAGCATGAGAGAATTTGTGATGAATTCACAACTAGTGATTATCTCTACATGTGCAATTGTGAAGTATTGAAATTGTCCCTAGTCGATGAATTGATAAATACGGACACTATCAATTCTGTTGAAACTAGCATGGGTTATTCTCTAATCAGCTGATTCTCACTGGCTGGTGACATTGAGATGTCCGGAGATAAACATGAATGCTAGTTAAGGGAACTAGTTCATTGGAGTGACTGACTGTAAAACTTCATATGGTAGTCTACATATAGATATGTCAGTGAAGTTCTTACTGCAGCTTAAGTGCGATGTTCCTTTGACTTGCGATGTTCAAGTCATCTTGGTCATAGAGACTTATACTTTGACATCTTAAGCAAGCGTTTCCAAGGAGATGTGGACCTAGGATGATTGGGTATAAGCCGAAGTGCTCGAAGATGTTTGAACAACCTACAAAGGATTCACCACTCCTTGCGAGGAGATGTATACCCGAGGTCTATCATCGGATTGTTACTCGAAGTCTCTGACCAGAGCATGACATGTTCAGAGTATGAATCTCTTAAATACATGAGAGTAACTAGAATCCGTAGGACGAGAAAACGTTACTTGGGCTAGGTGTGACGTAGTCAGCCTAGTGGGGACTGACACACATAGACCATGTCCTGAACGAAGTGGGTATAAGATGGTGAAGGGAATGGGGCACGATTCATTATAGCTGCTGAAGGGTTTCAGAATTGTTTCTGAGGTCAACCGTTGATCTTTCGATTAATTGGGGATCATGATATACTACTAGGTGCCACTCATGATCGTTCTATAATTAATTGATTAATTATAGACGGCCAACATAAATTGAAAGCCTATTTAGTCACACGCACTACGAGTAATCCGAGGGATTTAAAATAAGTTGAAAATTAGATTTTCCAATCAAGAGAGATTAGGTTTGGTTGAGCCAAACGATAAGTCCAATCTGAATTTTTCAGAGACGCATCGGAAGCGTAAAATGGCTAAGTCTTTTAAAAGACTTAATAGATGAATTAAATAAGTTTAATTCATTGGGGGCTTGGCTTGGATAGGCCGGCAAAAGAGGGCCTCCATCCTCTTTGCTTGGCCGGCCACAACAAAGGGAGAGAACTAAGTTTTTGGTTCAATTTATAAAATAAACCAAGTGTGGTTTATTTTATAAAATTATGGATGATATAAATTTTTATATAATAAACCAGGGTTTGGTTTATTTTTTATGGAAATTAAAATAAACCATGGATTGGTTTATTTTATAAAATCAATCATGGATTGATTTACTATGATAAGGAAATTTATTCCATAGGAGAGAAGATTTTTATCATTAATTAAAATATAATTTTAACCATGATATAAAATCAAACTTGGCATGATGGAATAAGTTATTCCATATTTGAGAGGCTTGATGGTTGAGAGGCCACTATATAAAGGACCCAAGGCAAGGCTTGGGTGTGAATCGTAGAGATGAAGGCATAGGCTCTCTCCCTCTCTTTCTCTCCTTCTCTTCTCCACTTCTTGTCGTGCGCCAACCAGCCCCAAGAAGGAGCACCAGCTGGCCGCCCCTTTCGCTGCCGACCACCACCTGCTGCCAGAGAAGGAAGCTCCGGCCATCTCTTGGCCGGAAGAAGGTGCTGCCAGAATTAGAGTTTGTCGCAAGGATCCTTTTTGCCGCAAGCCTCTTCTTTTGCTTTGCCGGAATTTTGATTCCGGCCATCCTTTTGTGGTTAGTCTTCCGACTTTTCTCTTGGTTTTTCTTGTCACGTTCTCGGAGAATCTAGTAGTTCTCGAGAACATGAAACTCGTGGCTTTGCGAAGTCATCCCGAAGATACTCGGCGTGGACGCGAATAGAGGCGGAGTTTCCAAGGGACGCTTACGGTTGGATCTCGTCCCTTCCTTCGAGTTACGCGAGGTAATACGTAAATTAGTTTAAGTTTATGGAAAATTTTAAATATATGATCATGTCTACACAAGATAAACTTGCATGCTTAGATGTGTGGTTAAATAATTTAGAGAAATTATTTATGCTAAACCTTCCGCTGCACGTAATTAATTTTTAAATTACGAAACCGCATCCATATCAACATCCACCCGGTCCCAACAGTGGTATCAGAGCCGAGGTTTGTGTTTGACATAATCATATAATTGTTTTGCGGAAAGTTTTATCATGATCTCAATTTTGGAAAATTTTCAATTATGGAAACTTTCCAATTATGGTAATTTTTCGATTTAGGAATTTCAAAGTTTGGAAATCCTCATGAAATTTCGCAAACTTTTGAAATATCTCTGTTTCTGAAATTTTATGATAATTGTGAAAACTTTCCATTTTTGGAAACTTTCCAATTTTGGAAATTTTCCAATTTTGGAAAAACGTTAGTTTTCTTTGTACCATAAACTTACAATTATTCTGAAAACCTTTTATTTTTGGAAACTTTCCATTTATGGAAAGCTCGCAATTTTGGGCACTTTCTTTCAAGAAAGTCTAGACAAATTATGAGAATATTAATTGGCATTTAAATTTATAATTGGAAATTAAATTATTTACAAAATTCTTTATTTTGGATTGAGCCTCGTGGAGCCGTCCAATTTAAAGTTAGTTGTTATAATTAAATTTCCTAAATTGAATTTAAGCTGTCAAATTTTAATTTGGATTGAGCCTCAGGGAGCAGTCCAAATTAAGTTATTGATATTAATTTTTCATAAATAAAATATGTGATCAAATCTTGGATATTTTTGAGGTGATTCTCAAATGATAATTTCCTTATTTGATTTATGAGGTGATGCTCTTACATATTATTGTCTCCAAAATTAATTAGGAAAATTATTTCCTATAGAGTATATTTCCTTAAATAAGATTTTCATGAAAATAATATGTGGTTGAATTAAGGGAATCTGTCTCTTAATTTAATAAGATTTGATTTAGAGAAATCAAAGTCTTAAACATATTATTTCCGAAATTGATTATGATAATTCAGGAAATTGTTTCCCAAAATAATTCATTGAATAAAGTATGAAATTAGAATTAGGAAATCCGGTTTCTAATTCAATTAATGAGAGACTTGATAAATTAAGTCACATACATAATTTATTAAGGAAATCGTTAGAACATGACATAATTATATGTTATGAATGTGCATAAAAGAAAAGGATGAGACCCAAAACCCCTTACAAAAATATTAAGGCCAACATCTTCCATTAATATGGTTAGAACCGGAGTTTTGTTTCTCGTTTGGGTTGATGGACACATCCATGCTCGGCTTGAACCTCAACATGTTCAAATCATGGAATTAGTTTATGATTAATATAGTTGGAGTCAGAGGTCAATCCTTAGTTTTTGTTGTTGGACACATCCAAGCCTGACTAAACGGTTGAATGAGCTCCAACCATATTAAAACTATTTCTTGATTAATGGGTCAGCCTTAAGCTTGGAGCATCGATTTGTTGTGCCACAGCCAAGGTCGATGTAAAGAGAGGTGTAGTTGGGTGCTATGTATATTGTTGCATACTTGTTAATGAGTTAACAACCCAATGATTTATGCAAACATTCAATTAGTTGATAGCATAATGTGATAGTTACATATGTATAATATGTAATCGGTATAATTACCTACCTTCATAGCTAAGAATAACTTGATGGACTCTAGCCATGGTTGTTCTTATCTATGGTTGGCTATCAACCTATTTGGAGATGTTCCTACGATCTCCCGAATTGATAAAAAGGGTTATTCAATTCGAAAAATAAATAGGATTTAATTAATGTATATTGATGTATTCTTTATCATTCTCATCACATAACCTCAAATTGTATTTCTAGGATAATCACCTGATCATGTCTTTTCTGAATTTGCATTCCATTTTGGACACCAATAAGCTGACTGGGCCAAACTTCATGGACTGACTTCGAAACCTGAGGATAGTCCTCAAGGCAGAAAAGCTTGCTTATGTCCTTGAAGAACAACTTCGCAACTATCCTCCTGAAGATGCAACTCCAGACCAGTTAGTGGCCTATCATAAACATGTGGCCGATTCTAAACTTACGAGTTGCATCATGCTGGCCACTATGGTACCTGAGCTACAAAAGCAGCATGAGCATATATCGATGCTCATACCATCGTCTTCCATCTTCATGAGCTGTTTGATGAGCAGGCAAGATCCGAAAGGTTTGAGGTCTCCAGACTCCTCTTCACCTCTAAGATGCAGGAAGGCACTTCTGTTTCACAGTTTGTGTTGAAGATGTTGGGGTACATTGAGCGACTAGGCACACTCGGATTTGCAATGGATCACGAACTATGTATTGACTTAATTCTGCATTGTTTGCCCAAGAGTTACTCACAGTTTGTGATGAACTATCGGATGAACAAACTGGAGACTACCATTCCTGAGTTGCTTAACCTGCTGAAGACTGTAGAGCCTTCTGTAAAGCAGGATCAGAAGACGGTACTGTTAGTTGGTTCCTCAAAGAAAGGCTCTAAGAGGAAGCCCAAAGAACAAAATAAGGGAAGGAAGAAAAAGGCCAAAAAGATTGAAAAGACACCAAAAGACACTTACCATCACTGCGGCAAGGAGGGCCACTGGCGAAGAAACTGCAAGGTTTATTTTGAGTCCTTGAAGAAGAAGACATCCGATGCCCCATCCACTTCAGGTATCTTCGTTATTGAATGTCACTCTATTTCGTCGGACATCTGGGTACTTGATACTGGGTGTAGCTCACATATATGTAATGACATACAGGGGCTAAGGAATAGAAGAAGACTCGTCAAGGGAGAAGCGAATTTGCGAGTTGGAAATGGAGCAAAGATTGCTGCTGTTGCCATCGGAACATATTTGCTAATGCTCCCTATTGGACTTGTCTTAGAATTGGATAATTGTTATTTTGTTCCTTCGTTAATAAAGAACATTGTATCTATTTCATGCTTGAATGAAAAGGGTTATCATTTAACTTTTAGTAACAATTGCTGTTACATAACTTTAAATGGTGTTCTTTATGGGACCGGAACTTTATGCAATGGTATCTACACGTTAGATTTATCCGGTGACATTTTCAATATCGAAGTTAGCAACAAACGTGCTCGAATAGATAATCAAATAAACTCCTATATGTGACATTATCGTCTTGGCCATGTAAGTAAGAAACGCATGACCAAATTACACCGATGTGGAATTCTGGAATCATTTGAACCCGTTCATTTGATACATGCGAATCATGCTTAAAAGGCAAGATGACCAAATTACCCTTTTCCAAAAAGGTAAACCAGTGGGAGAATTGCTTGGTCTAATACATACTGATGTATGTGGACCAATGTCAACTCTTGCACAAGGAGGCTATAGCTACTTCATTACCTTTATCGATGATCACTCACGATTCGGGTATGTGTTCTTAATGAAACAAATC